>SRPS01000030.1:0-165364 GCA_018360175.1 Claviceps arundinis
ACAACAACAACAACAACAACAACAACAACAACAACAACAACAACAACAACAACAACAACAACAACAACAACAACAACAACAACAACAACAACAACAACAATAACAATAACAATAACAATAACATGAGCAGGTACCAATTCTTTCAGACATCGATCCTCGCCATATGTCGGACTATGTATAGGCCTCCATTCTACAACTCTCGTCTTCTTGGCAAGAAGAGACATAATCATTCCGCTGGCTTCATCTGCCGCACTAAATTCCATCTCACGATGTATAACTGTTAATGGAGACACTGGAGGCACTAGAGGCACTAGAGGCACTGGAAACACTGGAACCACCGAACGCGCTGGAGACATGGGATACATTTGAGCCATTTCGAACTCGAAGTCAATTTTCTCAATCTCATCACGACAACAGATCTGATGTGATGAGAAGCCCATTCGCACCACTCTTCTTCTTTTCTCACCTCGTCTCTCGCATTACGTGTGTCACCTCTTACCGACTTGACATCCATGCTCAGTGAGCTTTTATTCAATACCAGGGTTCTGCTTCATCCTACATCGATCGAGTCTGTTTTTGCAAAGCATGGAGGAGAAAAGGGGTTGGCGTTCCGATTTCTAAAATTTAATGTTCTTGTTGTTTCTGTCGCCTTGGCAGGGTTTCCCTATCTTTCCAATGAGTAAACCCCTTTTCGTCAAGACGACAAGGTTATATTACATCGTTTCTCCTTCTTACCACTAGCGAAAAGAGGACGGTGCTTAATTCAAAGCGAGATGGAGTAGTGGAGCGCAAACGGGTTCATAACTTTTTTTATTTCCATACAAATTTCTTTCTTACTCGTTACAATCACCAAGTATTAGAATTGAAATGACATCATAAGTCCAAAAACAAGAGATAAAATGCCCTTTTCATGCATGCAAAAGTAATGTTGCGCATCACATCAAGAAGAAATGAAAATACGGGTATACAGGGACAGAACAAGCAAGGGTCCAAAGTGATAAAATCTCGGGGAAGATTGCAGTTAAATTTATTCAAAAGCCTCATTCTATCATGGAGCATACCTAGGCTATAGATGAGTTCCAGTGTGTTACCTCAACGAAAGGGCGACTTGCCAGGCGTCCAGCTCGCTCCCCGGAATCCACTCCCCGGCGCCATGCCAATGATTTTTCTCACGGGCGTACTAGGCGCTCCTGCCGCGGCGCCTCCCTCCACAAGCGGTAAAGGCGGCGTATCGATTCTTTGTCCGCCCATGTCAAGTCGGCTGGGCGGTTTGAAGTTGACTTCTCGTCCTGCGCGGTAAATGTCTTGCAACATGGTCTCCAGGATACCCGCGTCGGAGAATTCCAAGTATTTTCTATACAGTTTGAGGGCTGTTCTCGAGTCTTCAATCGAGTCGTGTGTTTCTAGCTGAATGTCCTCTTTTAGGAGGTACCATGCCAAAAAGGCGAGGGAGAGCTTACGCAGCCGAGTCTTCAAAAAGAAGAGATCGATCGTGTCGATAATTTGGGACTTGGGCACGTGTATATTGATGACGCGGAAATCTTGCTTGAGACCGTGTCCCAGGAACTTGCAGCCTAGGTTTAGGAGCACCCAGAGCTTTTTATAGGCCAGTTTCAGCGGGAGGAGACTGTGTTTGGAAAGTCGCGGGTCGAGATCTTGTCGAGTGATGCCGGAGTACGAGGTAAGGTAGTCGACGATGGGTTCTTGAATGGCAATGTAGTCGTCTATAAAAGGAAGGCCTGCATCTTCCCCTTGTCCGCGAACGACGGATGTGCGGGCAAGAGCATAGACTATCGGGCGAATGGTTTCGCGCTCGCCATCAGAATTCATCTCGATTTCGGGCTGGCGTATGGCGACAAATTCTGTGTCCAAGGCTACTATGGTGTCAGGTCCAGGACGTTCCGTCTGGGCGTTGAGAACTTCGTATGTTTTGTTTTGTGAATCGGAGTTGGAACTAGAAGCGAGTGAGTCGAATGGCGTTGGACAAGGGAAGAATGCGAGAAAGAAAGGACACCAGAAAAGGGAAGACGAAAAGTCTGACTCGTGCAAACCTGTGTGGCGTGCGAAAGAAAGAGGGAGGACATACTATAAGTCATGATAAAGTATAGAGATATCCAAGTGCTGTTTCCAGGTCGTGTCGATCTTGTTGTTCGCCTCCTTGATCTGAAATGCAATAACTGTAGGAACTTTCCACGACGTATTGAATGTAAGTGCTTCTTCTGCACTGACAGACCGCACCAGGAAGTCATTGAACAAATGCCATTGACTCTGCTGAGAAGCCTGTGGCTCAGCGTGCGCAACTGTGTATATGTGTGTGAGCGGGCAAGCTAGTAATGGCGGCGGCAAAATCCTATGCAAATTTTACATACCATTAACCATGGACACTAAATGGGGCTTTTGTGTTGGACCGTTCTCGATGTTAATTGCCATTCCGATGATTGAGTAGACGGTAATGTTGTGCATGCCTCGCTGCAGATGAAGCTGCAAGTCTTCGCCTTCGTAACAGAAAAATTGGCCTTGCTCAACAATAATGCCTATTTCCTCCGGCAGCCAACCGGGAGTAGACCACAGCATCCTATTCTCGTGGCTTGTGATTCGCGTATTCAACATCAAGACTGCCGGCAAACTGTGGATAGTCTTCCTCGCCGCTATCGTTTGATAGCGTTGGCATCGACTACACCATCCTTTGGAAGTAGTCTCTCTCTCAATGCTTCCCTTTAAAACCTGGGAGAAAGTGACCCGCGGTGTCTTGCCATTACGTCCAGAGGGTTTCTAATGGAAAGTCGCAACATGTCAGCTACAAAGTTGACCATGGGACCAACGATAGACGCAAAGGCCAAGGAACGTGACTGACAAAGGGAGGGTATAGCAGGTCATTGACATAAGTGGAACCTGGTCTGGTGTATTCGCTTCGGCAATTCATGCATCGAATCAGACTTGTGGCTGACGTGGCAAGGACCTACGCAACATATTGTCAGCTTCGGCATATGCCAACCTGTGTTTTACCGTTGCATACCTGTTCCATGGCAGACGATGCCGGCGATACGCTCTCGTAATCCGTGACAATCTTGTTCAAGAAGAATCGGGTGAGACTTTGGAGCATAAGACTCAGTGACGCGCTGCGAGGATCTTCTTCGAGGAGGCCCATAGGTCCAGCTTGCGAGAAATCAGTAAAAAGCTGCTGGTGAGAGAGATTTCAAAACGACTTAGATGCCTAACATACCTTCGGGATGACTACTCAATGCCTTGAGCAGGTTTGTTGCCTGACAAATGGAGCCGTCGGCCTTCTGCAGCATATCAAAAAGGAAGCCAAGCTCGCATAGCAAGCAAATTTCACTCAGACAAGCCGTAGCGGCGTGTTGCAAGGCTAGATTTCGTATCAAAGGGGTAAAATTCATGATTTGTAGGAGTGAGTTGGCGTACGAATTGGAAATATGCGTTTCCAGTCCGGAGTAGCGAGTCTTGTTGTAATACCCAAAGTCAAAGTCATCCACGCCGAACTTGCTGTATTTAATTTCGACATTTCGGTAAATGACGGGGATGTCTGAATTCTTGCCTTCAAACTCATGATCGCTTGTCGGAGTGGAAACGTCGTCTGTGTTATCGTCTTGGCTCCTCGACTCAGATATCGCGAACTCACGGGCCTTTTCGCTCAAAAACTTTGGTGCTTTCAGGCCTGCATTTTCTCCTCTGTTGCTGTTGCGAGTGTCTTCTGCTTGATTCCTCCGAAGTCCACGCGTGTTACGTCCATATGACCCAAATTCTGTAGATTTGAGACCGGCAAGGAATTGGGCTTCGAATTTGACTGGAGGAGCGCCAACATCCGATACCGCATCCGGCCATGCAGACGCGAGAACTTCTCTGTAATAGGGAATGCCGACGGAGTTCAAGGGCCTACAAAATCCGAACCACAATCAGTGTCAGGCCTTACTCAGCCAGCTGGCATTCGCGAGACATTCGCATGGCTTACGTTTCATCATTCCATTCCACCGCTGCGACATGATCATCTGGGTTCGCAAACTCTACAGGCGCCGGAAGATCGACAAAATGCATCTTCGATGGCGACCCCCATAGATGTATTTGACAATCCGCTTCTGCCAACGCTATTGCCTCCCCAGACGGAGCAATTTCAAACATGCTCATATAGTTTATGACGTTAGCTTGTCGCACGTTGCTTGTGTTGGGATTCATAAGATCAACGACGTGCATCTGGCCCGACTGGGATACTATAATGCTGGTCGTGAGCATTCTGGGATGCATGCGGACATATGCTGCTCCAGCAGGAAATGGTATTGGCGGCATGGACGACATTTTCTTTATATCAAACACGTTTAAGAATGGATCTAGCATATATGTTTGGCCTTGTCGAAGCGAATATCCGCAGGTGACAATAAAATCGTGTTGGGCATCCATGTCGTTGATCAATGCCGAATGCGCATGCCAGGACTTAATAACGGCGAAGGTTACCGGGTCCAAGAGATTGACGATGCCGCTTTTTGTTGCGGCGCATATATAACGTCCCCGTTTCATAATGGAATATTGATGCTCGGTTGCGATCTGAAGTGCCTGCAAGTCAGAGGAATAGTTAGGAGTTAGGGCATGGCAAGATGAAAACAGACCTGCTTCATGACCTCACCCTTATTAAGGTCAATGACTAGCATTGTGTCTTGCAGTCCAGCGGCAAGTAGTTCAGTGGTCCCTTTGGATGTAAAACTCATGCATCGAAGGTCCTTTATACTGTCATGTCTGTGATCGAGTATCATTCCATTAGCTTGCATAGCCTGAAGCAGACAATGTGAGTGACGGACGCACCTCAGATGCCATATAGGTATTCCCCTCCGCAGTGCCATGTGGATATTCTTTGAGCCCAGAGCTATAACTCCCTTCTCATTAACCAGGATCTGTCGGACAGGTCCGTCAGCAGCCACGTGCGCTTTGAAGGAGGTGTAGCGCTGCAGCTCGGTGCTGAGGAAAGAGGTAACACGGCCCTTGAATCGCCTGTCAGAACTCATTGACACATCCGTACAAGTCCTATCAGTTTGTAGTGCCTACATAATCGTTTCCGGTCCAAAGGAGCTCTTGGGAGTTATCAAATGACATAGTAGTTACGGGCGTCGCCAGCGCGTGGACGCCCGGAGGCGGGAACGGAATGCGGGCGACCTAATCCAGAGAATAAGAAGTTAGCAAGAATGTCGAGTGGATTGCAGGCTTGGAAAGGCAATGAAGACAAGGAAAATGAGCATCGTCAGAATTCATGCGAGTCGAGAACAACTCAAATGATGGGCTGTAGCAAAGCTTCGTGGAACGCTGCTCCTGTACTGACCTCATCCCAGTCTCCATCCATTGTTGCAGACTTGTCATTATCCGCATGAGCCCAACTAGATGACGATATCGTGAGACTGCTTTCCGAGCTCCTGGGCACCGCGATTGCTGCGTCGGGGTTTATTTCGCGACGAGCTCAGAAATCGTCCGGTCAGGTTTTGCTTGATCTGGTGGCAGCCTAGCAGTGGTAGTGCCTCGGGCTGCTTCAATGGTTGGACGTGAAAGCTGCGCACTGATTCGATGGGGCAGGCAGTCGACTCCGAAGTCGTCACTGGGTGGGTACCTAGATTTCTGGCCTACCCTGCGGCTGGATTTCATTTCGCGTCGCACCGAGCACCTTACCCTTTCCGGCACGCGATCATGCAGAAAGGAGGCAATTATTATTATGTAGTGACATGAACAAGTGCAAGTATTCATCGTAACGACCATGCATCGTTGATAAATAGATGCCCCGAAGACTTGGAATCTCGCTACGGCCCACGGCTACTCCGTAGTCTACAGTAGGTGCTGCCAAGGGTTTTGCCAACATGTGGAATACGAATCGCGTAAGACTGTTGCGGTCGTCATGATGTCACTACGTATAGTCGAAGATTGCGTATAAACGGCAAGGCTATGCTACACCTCATTCAAAACGATAGGAAAATGGAGAAAACTTGCTGCTCAGAAAATTTGATACACCATGAAATTGACGACTTGGGTCCTGGCACCCTTCTTGAAGTGGAAAGCTTCCAAGATCTCGCCAGCAGGCTCGACTTCCACGACCCAATTTGTCCTCGTCGAGTCGCCGATTTCGCGCCAAAGCCGCTGAAAGCTATTCTTGTCATGAAGATAAGGCGGCGCATCAGTACTCATAGCTGGCTCCGTCGGTTTCAGGGTGCCGATATGTCGGCCATAAATGAGGGCATTCTTGGTGCCTTCTTTCAAGAACCCGACCAAGCGTTTACCTACACACAGCTGCTGAGACCAGTTGAATAGATGAAAGAAGCTGCCGGCGTATATGATGGTCACCTTGCGCGACAAGACATCTAGTTGGGCGTCCTCAGGGTCCAGCATATCGCCCACTACAAACGTAGCGCCGATACTGTCATGATCCTGGAATAGATCGTAGCCAATATCGACGAATTTGGAACGGACATCTGTTCCGAACAACCGAGACCCTTGAACACCATCATGCCGAAGCTGACGGAGAACTTGCCCAACACAGCAGCCGACGTCGAGAAAAGCATCACTGGAGCCGTTCAATTTGAGCCTAAAGAGCACCTGCTGATAGTACGGATCATTTTGCTTGGTAAGGCGCAGGAAGTTCCACCTCCCGATACACGGGTATCGTGTTGACTTCCATGCATCTTCGCGCTTTAACGGACAGGGGTTAGCGATTAACTCAGTCAACCGATCTTGTGCACGACGGCGAGAGCTGGGAATATCGAAACATACCACTCGACGGATATGATAGTCGATGTCTTCAGCGGGTATCTTACTGTAGACCCGGAGAAAGCTGCGAATCGGGCCAAATTCATCAGGTAACTCTGAGATGTACGCCCAATTCTGTAAGGCAACGATGTCCATGTCGAAAGAGGATGGACAGGACGGGCATGTTGATGTGAAGGCAGGGCAACTCCAGAAACCGCCCAACGCCGTTTAATTGGGAGTATATGTATCTGAGTTGCCTGACTTACCAGTAGATGTGTCTGGGCAAATGAGTAGCCCGTGTGCCCCACTCACATCAGCAGACGTGACTGACATGTTTTCCTCATGTTTGGCATTCCGGATGGCAACAATCACGATCCAACGTTAGGTATGTATGCTACGTACAGCCCAGATCATGGGGGTCCGTGACACTTGGTCTGGTTGCGGTTTGTCTTGGCGCAGATAAGTGGGTCGATGAGTCAGCACACCACACCCTACCCACCAAGCTGGAGCCTGGGGTACGGTGTACCTAAGCTGTAGCCTGTAAGCCGACCTCCGGAAAATTCTTCCACCTCCGAGGCGCAATTCTCAAGGGGAAGTTCAAAAACACCCAAGCTACTCTGTACCGCGGCGCCGAGTTCTTCCTATTCCGTTGAGCGCGCGCAACGGGGCATCGCATTTATCATCATCCGATCCAGACAAAGCCCGTGGGAGCTGTAAGTCGTTCGCATCCCTGCCTTCTTGAAGGTTCACAGCACATCAGCATTCAACCATGGAATGCAGCGCAAAGTGCTGTCGCGCCGAGAACCTCACATTGTTTTCTGTTGAGGAAGCAGCTCCTCCTCGCCCGAAGCTGCTAACCATGCCTTCTGTCTCCTTAGACGTGCCTCATCGAGCGCATAAGCTTGGGCGACGACGGCTTCCTTTGCTTCTCTTTTCTCTTCTCTCGCTTCCGATGTTCCGATCGATTTACGCGCAGCCTACCCGTCCGTGAACACTGAAAACCCACGGGATATTGTGCTCCTGCGAACCAATCATCACAACAGCTCACCGATACCTCTGGTACCTCCGGGCCGATCCTGCCACAGCTGACTCCTCTATTTCGACACCTCGCGCAATCTGTTATGATGAGAGTCGATCGTGAAGGAGAGGCAGAAGAGGCCTCGGAACTGACATACCCGTCTCCTGGAGCGGAGTCCATGGACGCGGGGCCTTTCTACCACTCGAAGACAGAACAGCATGGCCCACCAGAGGCGCAGATGACAGAAGTACAAGTTGAAGAGCATGAGCAGGCGCCAATGGCGACGCAACAGGCCAGTTCGCCTCATAACCATATCTCCCGACCAGCCAACTTGGAGGAGCTTCAGCTTGCTGCTCAATTGGGGCAAGGCTTAGCAGGCACCTCCATGATGCCAGCAACAGATCCCAGCATGAGCGTAGACGACGCGAGTTTGCGCGACATGATCCCACATCCGCATACGCATCCGGATCCTCCTGGTCAACATGACAATTCTCCGTATATCCAAGAGGCCCCCACGACGGACCCGATAGTGCAGCATCAGATGGCAGCGCCTATAGAGCCACCTGCACCACAGCAGTACTCGATAGCGGACGATGTCCCTCCGCGTAAAAGATCCAAGGTGTCTCGCGCCTGCGATGAGTGCAGAAGGAAGAAGATCAAGTGTGACGCGCAATCCGATACGGGGGATCCACCTTGTTCGAGCTGTGCAAGGGCCAGCATTCCGTGTTTGTTCAGCCGGGTGCCTCAGAAGCGTGGCCCAAGTAAAGGGTAAACACAATATTGCCTCCCACTTACACAGGCCTCGACGAAAAAAAGCTAACGCTGGATCGCAGCTATATTAAGGAACTCGCGGATCGAATCCATAGTATCGAGAACAAACTTGAGTCTGATGGCAATCTCAGCCAAGACGACATTGAAAGGCTATTCACAACAGATCGTTCGCGGCCTAGTAACGGTGTAGAAGCCGCAACTCGAAAACGGCCATTTTCCAGCATTTCCAGTCGGGAATTGCCAGCAACTTTGCCGGTTCGACAAACGCCATGGGGGTCAGAACCTCGCACTAACCAGCCGGCTATGATGGCAGAGGACTCGTTGGATCACGAACATGGCCATGCTTCACTAGCACCCTCGGCGACTCCCATCAATGCCGACGAGGCCTCGGCGAGAGAACCGACTCAAAATGCGAGCGCCAAGACGGAAGATGTCGATGAGAGTATAGAAATAGACGAGGAGGCCTATCAGCAGTACGTTATCTCGTGTGTCCACCTGAAATCACATGACTAGATATGATGCTCACACTTTCACACAGCTTCCTCACACGGGTCCAGCCAGTATACCCTATTTTACCGTATGAAAAATCGAAGCTACAGTCCCTACTTTCTGCGGCGTCACCTGCAGTCAGGGCTGCTTTTGCACACACATTGCCCCATGTCGGGCAGACATCCCATGGTGACACGAAAATCGCCAGCTCGATTCTTCACGAGTGGGAGAACACGGATGCTCCACGCAGTCGCGCGACAGATATTGTACACGCCCAAACCCTGTTGATGTTGATTATTGACGCTGACTGGAGGGCGGCCTCGACTCTTCCTTTTTTGCTAGCGAGAGCAGTTGCTCTTGCCAACACGATGAAACTGTGGAAGTTGTCTTCTGCGGATCTTAACTCTGAGAATGATTCCTACGAGCACCTCTGTGTTCGGATCTGGTGGTCGTTGGTGTTGATGGATCGGTGGCAGGCTGCAGGGACGGGACACCCGCCCCAAGTTCCCGAGAGGAGCGCCGTGATTCCGTCGGGTCTCGAAAACACTGTTGGAGAGGTTTGCTTCCATCTTCTTCGTAAGTCCAAATATCGGTCAAGCCATATCGAGCGCATAAGAACAGAAAGAAGAGATTGAATGGCTGACCGGATCTGGCATAGGACTATCCAAATTGTTGAACAGAGTTTCGTTTGTCATTTCAACACTGCAAGCCGGCGCAACGGCCGCCGATCATCCTATGGCAGCCATCTTGAGCGATTACATTGAGAACTTCCGAGAAGATCTGCCTGCTCACGTCGACGCGGCTGCGTATCCCATGATCCACCTCGCATATTGGCATTGCCGTCTACTAGTCACTCTGCTGACCCCTGGCATCACTCCCAAGGAAATCTTGTGGCCAACAAAAGAAGTCACGCATCTGTTGTCCGTCAGCGCCGAGGTGAAGAGCCCGCTCATGAATCACTTTGTCTCGCTTGCGATCATGGCGCTGGGAGAGCTTATTAAGGCTGACGTCACCCGCGAGGAAATTGTGGACATTATAAAAGACATTGCGGGGAAACCCAGCGGAGGACATTGGGACGGTGTTCGAGACAAGCTGACGAATTTCATCCGGCCAGCGTCTTTGGAAGGGCCCGACGCAGCTACCAGTCACGGCTTGCAGCATCTTGCCGACCTGGCGACAGCGCAGGAAGGTGGCAAGGAAGAGGAAGCTCCATCGGGACCAACTCTTGCTACGGGATATCTCGAGGCTGTGTCATCGTGAGATGCGTACCTCAAAGGCAATCGTGTTCAGCCTACGGAAAGCGGACGGGCATCTGCGTCCATCGCTAATGCAAGGTACTGTAATTTTGAGCAGTGTACAATAAGAGTCGGGGCGGAAAGTATTTACTATTAATGAATCTACAGCAGATTGGGAGAGGCTCAACTTACTTGTGTATGTTCGCACCAGCATCCGGCAAGGTAACGACGTCGTCTATACCAGCACTCACATCATACATGGCATATACTCCATCCCCGCATACACTCATATCACGAAAAATGGGTACAAATATATCATGCAAGACGCTATTCTCTAGACGCCGTCCAGATCTCGTGGCCCCCCTCCCTGTTCCCCCTCCTGAAACAATAGATGTATCCACATCACCATATCCGTCGTTGAAACATGGCCTGCGTACATACCTGCTTGCCCGTTCCGTCCGTCCCATCCCGTCCCGCCTGTCCCGCCTGTCCCGCCTGTCCAAAACGTTTAGCCACACACACACATACCCATTTTTTTATCCATGCATTTATGTATGTATCTTCCCTGCTGAACATTGAACAAGTTCCAGGCCCAAGAAAGACCAAAAGAACCAGTTTGCCCCGTTCAATTTCTGGCGGTATTGTATGTACTACTTTGTACTGCGCAGCATCTGTGAAATCGCTACACCAAGGCCCCCTTTCTTCTCCTCGAGGGCTCCCCTCGCATGCCCAGGGGAAGAAGTACATCTCCGGGTGGCTATGCTACTCTGTACATTCTCTAAAATCCAAAATGAGCATGTGCTGTGCGTTGCCCACACTGTATCACGCGTGACGCTATGCAAACTATAATTATGTGTGTGCTATCAAATGTCCCCCCCGGTCGCCGGCGTCTTGTGGAGAGAGCGGGGGAGACTTGCATCCTACAACCTACGGACTCACGGAGTACGGAGTAGGTTTTCTGAAAGGAGATCTGGGGATATTGTGCGGATGGACCACTACATAAGTGGATTCTTAGGCAGCGAGGGCAGCGAGGCGGGGAATTGGGCTGGCCACTGATGTCGTTGCTAATAATGGAAAGTTCGGCGTCAAGGCGTTCCAATTTGTAATTCAGACGGAACTGGTCTTACGGCCCACGGGTGGCTCACTTTCTGGGGATGGATTGGTGAACATGGGGTGCTTTTGCAGTGAGTGTCCTTTCGTCATCTTGAACCATGGGGTTGGATGAAGGACGTGGTCTTCCCCAGCTGCCGGCAGATGGCACCAAGCCTAAACATATTTTACGTACTTTGTAGGTTTGTACGGAGTAGAAGCACGCTCTTGCCAATCTATGTATCTTGCATTACGTATCTATCCTCCGCTATTCTCAAGTACCTACATACATATATATGTACCCTGATACTATGTACGTAACAATACCTTCACTTCCCGCACCTCAATACGTCTGTCTCCTCATGTCCGTCTACAGTCTGGAATTCTGCAATCACGCGCCCAGGATCCCCCCGACAGCGAAGAGCAGTGATGATGGGACCAATCAACGAATGCCTGATAAGCTGGCTGTGTATCAAAGGGATTCTGCTGACTAGGTTCTCCAGGTTGCCGTCGTCAAGTTATGTAGGTAGGTAACTATAAAGTACGTAATTATAGTCTACAGAGTACACAATCGAGCAAGAATGGCTTCTACGACCGAAATAGACACCACCACCCACAAGACAATCCCTGCCCCAAAGCTTCCCACTTCAAACCTACATACATACATACTTCGTACCTACAACATCATCACCGTAAAAACACTGACAGGCAGTGGCAGAAGCCGCGAAGGCCGCACAATGGAACTCGACGCGCAAACACACATTCCACGCTGGGCCCTGGAAAAACAGCCTCCTCCGAGTCCTGAACTTGACATGACATGACATGACACGCATCTACCTGCGTACATACATACTCTGTATCTCCTTTCCCTTACTTCCTCGACTTCTCCCCCGCCCATAGTCACAGATTATCAACATCTCCCCCCTTTCAGACCATCCATCCCCTCCACCGCCTTTCCCCCCTGGTCACAGAGCCTCTCATCAGCCGGGGCTTCCATGTACATAGAATCAATTGATATATACAAGTTAGGCGAGAAAACACAGCAGGGATCACCCCCAAATAGGAGATACCTGGGGTGGAGGCACGAACTTCGAAGTCATCTTCAAGTTTCAACTGAGCCAACGAGAGCAGGCCGAGAGGGGTCTTCGTCGGACCGGGTACATACCTCTTCTGTAGGCTGTACAATCCCTCGTTCAGAGTGTCACCTACAATATCAGACAGATGCTCCAATTCCTCATTAGAGCTCCTCTAGATTGTTTGACGGCGGCGGGAGTCACTCTCGCGCTCTGTCGCAGCTGTTGGCCGTCGCGAAACTGTGTGTCTACGGAGAACGTCTGCATCTTGCTGATGTTGGGAATGTGGTACACAAGGCGGGTGTGCTCAAATAAGGAAGTTGGAAGCAAGTCACTCGAGTTTACAAAGAGGAGCCATGACACGAGACGGTGGCCGTTTGTGACATTGGTGGCTTCTATTCAAAGCCACTCCAAAACGCTTCCTTCTATTCCGCCAAACGTTATCTCTATGTGTATGAATTTCCTCTTCTCTTCCCTGCATCAGACATCTACCCGGTCAGAGGGGAAACCCAAAGTCTATCTATGTGGTATACCAAGTCCGTGGTGTCAAGCGGGGCAACGAGGGATTTCGGCATGTCGGCCATGGTGGTTGATAACTTGATATGGCCCTTCACCACTCACTTGTCCCTCTCTTTCACGTATAAAAAGTAACAGTCCTCCTAAACGCCAGTATCTTTTCTGTGATGGTTATATCTTCAAATGTTCAGGCCAATCAAGTGCTCCCCTCAACGGATCTTCCATCACACACGTGCATGTTTCCTTACGCATCCACGACACGAAAAATGGCATGAGCATGCATCGAGTAAGCCGATTGATCCCACTGGCAGGAAGGGAGTACGCTTCGAATAGTAGTTGCTCAAGTATGAACAACTCTCAGAGGAATCCAGGCACAGTCTGAAAGAACAAGCCAATGAAGGAAAAATAAACAAATATGCTGCCTTGTACTCCATGTCGTCATGTTGTCCCAACAACTTTGCAGAACCGTCTCCAAATCTTATGTCACCGTATAAAAACAAATCAGCGGGGGACAAAGCTTCCCAAGTAAATAACCCAAAACAAATAGGTAGAAGAGAAGAGAAACTGAATGTCATCCACCCTTGCGTTCATGGCGTGGGGTGGAGCAAATGTGCGGTGCTCCACAGGCTCTCCTCGGATGCTCATGTAACTCGAAGTCATGTCTGAGGAATTGGATTCCAAAGCAAGTATAAAGTAAATAATCCCCCGGCCAGAGAAGAAAACCATTTGCGTATAATTCGTAAGTCATTTCAAATTTCCCAATATGTGCTTATAGAGCTTGCCGTCATAGGTTCGGGACTTTCGTCAACAGCAGCGATGCCGTCATTGTAGTTGGGCATCCAAAAAGCTGGGTCTTCTTCGACCATGGAGATGGTCCCGACGGCAACGTTGCTATCAGGATTCTTGCCGTAGAAACTGTCATAGTCGATGCTGGTCAGATCGGTCGAACTTCCGACTATATTTGTCGTGGAGCGGAGAAAGTTGCCCGTGCCAAAGCCACCATCGAGATCTCCATCGCCGTTGCCCATGAAGTCTTCGACTTCTGATACCTCGCCAGACGTAGATGTCGTGTTGGCGAGGTGAGGCAGCTGTTCTGACCCGCTCCCGAAATCGAATATGCCGTTGAAGCTTTGGGCTCCTGCTTGGCTATAGCTTGATGGAGCAAAGTTCTCCGGCTTCGCCTCGCTCAGGTCGTAGTGGCTCCAGTCCACCGAGGTAGTACTGAGACCAGCACTGAAGATGGGCCCGTCAACTTCTGAAGGTACGCCGGAACCAAACATTTCAAACGTAGTTTTGCCCACGTAAGAGGGGTAATCGATGCCCGAAAGGTCGAGTGGTGGTAGCCCGCCGGGTAGATTGGGCAAATTGGTGAAGCTGCCACTGGACATGAGCGGCGAAGCTGTTTCCGACTTGACTCTGCGTGGTTCGCGTGCTGTCGCTGCACGGGATCGCTGACGAAAAGATTCTCGCAGGGATCCGTCCTGGTACATCATGTTGTCCGAGTTGGTACCGAGACTGCTGGCGCTGGCCGTCGAGTTGACCCGGTTGAGCTGATAAGGGCCGCACCTCAACGCAGCTCTGTTGTGCTTTGCGGCAGGTTTGTGATTCCCATGCGAGTCAAAAGACATGAGACCATCCGAGTGAACCGTGTTTGCTCGTCGTCGTCTGATGGGTGGTTTTGGGCGTGCGGCGGCCACGTTCAAAGCATCAGGATTTGTCTCGGTTTCGGGAACTGTGTCAAGCGAAGGCTCCTTCTTGAAAGCGCACGTGCAGCGGCCACCATGATTACAGCAACAGGTCTCTGCAAGGAAGCCGAGTAGTTAGAAACAAGACATGTCCGAAGACGAAGAAAGCCGAGTGGGCTTAGTGCCCATTCAAAGTCATCATGTGAAGCTCACCCTTGTGCCCATCCACAGGCTGTTGCAAATGAGCACACTTGCTTGTCTTCTCGCCACAGTCACACTTGACATGTGCAGATCGCGACTTCCGCATCGTGCGACAGTGGCTGCATTGTGACACGGGGCGACCCTTCTTGTTGATATGTTGAAGCGGGCGATCTAGACGAGACAAAATGGACTGGTCAGTTGTGTGTCTGAAGCGATTACGGACAAAGGAAGCCTAATATTGGAGTCCTGAAAAAGCAAATTTCTCCGTCTCTCGTCCTCTAACTTTTGTCTGTTCTTTTCTTTCATCCTGCTCCTTTTGTGTGGGCTCCAGCGGACCAGACAGAAAGAAATCGAGGGTATCGCTCGTTTGAGGAACTGCCAGTGACACACACAACACACGCGGTGCGGGCATTCTAAGTGACAGAGGGGCGCACAATTGCGTATCAAGCACCACCAGATAGGAGACAGCTGCTGAGGGCATCGCGACTTACCAGAATGTTGGCAATTGCTTACACGATGACCGCGAACGCAGGCCTCACAAGCGTACTTCTCGCCGTCTATCAACATGGCTCGCTACCTCGGTTGGAACAGTGTACTTTGTGACTACTTTGGCAAAGGGTTGCGAGAGGTAAAGAAGACGGAAGACAATGGGCAGAGAAGCGTCGAAGTGGGCGTAGATGTGCGTTTAGATTGCCCTGATGACAGTGGCACTGGATACAGTAAAGTAGCTGAGTAGTAGGCATGCTATGAGGCCGAGTCAGTGCTCGTCATTCGGGAAGAAGGGGGGGGAGGGTGATCCTGCGACCCTTCAAACACACAAGGACCGGCAGCTGCCACCTCTTCACTTGAAGTCCTGGAGCCTGGCGCTGTGGGCAACGTACGTACTGGACAAGGTATTACGGAGTACTGACCAAACAAGCTGTCGATGACTGTTGGAGCAAGAAGACTACATACATACGGAGTATGTATGTGTGTACATAATAAGAGCAAGGCTGGAGCGGAGTCCGCCTCTTCTTACACGGCAACCTCAAGCAAGGTGCCTCAGAAGTTAGGACGGCTGTGAGCGATGCGGGACAAGATGCACGAGAACGCAAAGACCAGAGGGCCATCGACCAGGTTCAGAGGCGCCCCGTATTATTACTCCGTACTCCGTCCTGAAGGTCCAAAGGCCGTCGTCGGCCTCGCCAAGGCGTCTTGGAAACTGGATACCGACTGGAGAACGAGCGGCGTCAAGCAGCAGACGGACCAGGGGTCTCGGCGAGGGGGCCTTCTCGTCTCCGGTTAATGAACGAACCTAGGGCCCACGGTGGCTTCCGTTTCGAGGAGGAAGCGCGTGGAGACAAAAGAGAAAGACGTCCAACGTCGACGACACATGCCAACGAATGCATCAGATGTGGCGAGGCGACGGCAAACATCACAAGGCCGAGGCAAGGAAGCGCGGCGGATTGTAAAAATGCAGAGAATCCAGAGTCTCGGCGGACAGTTCTCGATCTTGGACCCAAGTGCGACGCAAGACGTGGCACATGGGACGCCTGGGAAGGAAGAGCCTGCTCTCCAGAGTCCAGCTCCCTTCCCAGAAGAGAGAAAGACGGCTGGGGAGCCTGGGGCTGGGGTCGCTGGGCATTTCAGCAGCAACCAACCCACTAGCCGAAGCTCCCAGGCAACGAGAGCCCTGGACTGGAAGGACAAAGGGACGGGCGGGCGGCGGGCGTCTGATTACGGCTGCGTGATTGGTACAAATGGGGGACCCCCGAGAGTTGAGTGGGTGGGGGAGAGGGCCTGGTTCGTTCGGGGGTTCGAATTGGCTTGGCAGGTCTGGCAGTTCGTTTTGGGCAGCTCCTTCCCTGGCCCTGGTCGCTGGCTGATGGCCCGAAGACGGGGAACATTGAACATCGAGGCGTCAAGGACGGATGACTACATGAGGCTATGTACCTATGTGCCATTTTCCGTTGCTCATTGTCCCTTCTATGGCCTTTGGTATGTTTATACGGATATGTACGTCGAGACGGCGAATTCGTCGCCAAGCTGGCGGCGGGAGGTGGGAAGGGCCAGAGATTGGGAGTTCTCGCGCACTCTATTTACGTTTTGCCTATATGTATATGTACATAGGTGCTTGCACGGAATCCCAATCGAAGCATGAAGTAGCATCGCACCATGAGCCAGTAGCGAACATCATACGGAGTACGTACCTAATGGAACAAGCTATCACATAACCTAGGTACACATTGCTGGAATACACGAGGAACCGTTCGAAAGAGGCATTTCCGGCAACTGCAAAGGCTCAAGTCATTGCGATGACATGTGTACCTAGGTACACCGTACAATATAACTAGACCTTCAGCATGCTTGCAGGGCAGATACGTCGAAGCAGGCGGACAGAGACAGGAATGTAGCCGTACAACAAGTGCATCAAGTGAACAATGCTGCAATGCAGCGACGCGCGGGGAAATGCCCATTGCATAACCCAGGCTCGATGAGCCGTGATTTTCCTCACGTTGGCCATATTCATGTTCATCGGCTATTGCCTGTCAAAGCGGGAAACCACCACGTCGGAGCAGTACAGAGTAGGTATACCTGTAACCTTTGTACTTGACGGCATGCCTGTTTGGCGCAGAGGAATCCGCGTAATCGCCCACACTCTCATGGTACTCAAGTCGCAGCTGTACGAATATACATTATATACTTGCCTTGACACTGAGAAAGTCTCTTTCCTAGGTACATAGTCACCGGGGTTCGGCTTGTAACTTGTAAGGGACCAGACCCCATGTGCAGTGCTGCACAGGTTTGTCTCAGCCAACAACAAGATGCGACGCTCTGGAACAGATAGGTACCCCCCTCCGCCCCGTCCGCCTGCTCCAGCTTGTCCAATCGTCCAATCGCCCAGCCGCCTTCGTAGCAGTTGTCTACCAGTTCCATAGCCTCATCGTCGGATGGTCGGGACGTTGCCGGTCTGCTGGATGTCGTCAACGTGCAGCCACGAAGCCACAGGCTGTTCATGGGACGACGATGGAGCTCTGCGCCATCTAGCTTCGCTTGGTAGGGGTAGGTACTTGGGTGCCGCGTAGGTACCTAACCTTACGGTCAGCAGTCATAACCAATCAGCATTACTCATCTCCACCCACATTAGATGAGGGTAAGGGGTCGTAGGGTTGGCCGACTGGAACAAGCGCCGAATGCAAAGTGCTGTTCCAAACTTCTACGGTAACTTCTGCAATGTGCGTTTCCCGCTTGCCGCAACCTCCACTCGGCCCCCACCAAGCACCTTGACGCTGTTTGATCTGCTTGACAACCGCCTATCCGACGATGCTGCCTGATACATGTATGTATGTGGGTAGGTATGTCTCCGTATCTACATACCATACCTTCAACTTCTCTTGTAGGATACAAGAGGCTCTGCGATAGCAGTCTTTCATGTCAAGCTCGACTTTCAAACGTTGGAGACTGGAGTAGAGTTGAGAGGGCCCCTCCGCGGCTCCGCCTGACAGACAAGGGCCCTTTTCCGCCTCCGCTTCCGCCTCCGCTTCCGCCCCTCACGATCCGCCATCTTCCCGCATTGCTGCGCTGCTGCTTAATACCTACATACATACATAATACATAGGCTGATACCTATGTAGGTAGACCGTAGCCCCATCTTATCATTCGGCCTCAAGACACGCAGCAGCATGCATATCAGGCCAGGCTATAAAGTCGGCATTTTGATTTCTGCTGCGCTTGCTGCGAGAAACTGAGAAGCTCGCAGCAATTGGAAAATTGAAAGGGCTGGGACTGCTGGGTCCACGTTGTCCCAATCCTGTTGTCTGCTGCACATTGGCCCAAGTCAGAGGAGAGGGGAAGTCCAAAGGATAACTACGGGGTCTACTCCGAACGAAGAACGAGATCATATGCCCAAACTGGCAACTGAACATGGTGTCTCCAAAGTTCACGCGGATACACTGTGGTACGCACCAAGGGCAAAGAAGAGGGTGGGGGGCAACGTGCCGACGATGGACAAGTTTCCACTGGATCTAAATATTTAGACGCCCGTGCCGCCGAAGTCTCCGAGCTTTGCCCTTGATGAGGCTGCATCATGGCTGCTACTTTCTTGCTGCCCAGTGGTAGTAGTGGTGTGGCCTGGTGCCGTAACTTCTTACTTATTCGACTACCCATAAGCCGAGCTGGTCGACCGTGCCTTGTCTTGTGCTGTGGATTATCCATTTGGGCCTTTATTATCCATCTCGACTAGCCGCAATTACGGCGTGTGCTAATAAAGGGAACTATGTATATGATTAAGAGTATCAAAAGTATCAAGAGCATCGAGGACATCGAGGACATTGAGGACATCGAGGACATCGAGGACATCGAGGGCATTGAGAACACCGAGAACACCGAGAGCATTACCTGTCAATGGTCATGAGACTACGGCCAACGTGTGAGCGATCCAGTTGGTCTGCCATTGCTGACAGACAGACGAAACGGAGCAAGTAGGAACAAGTTGCAACTGAGCAACCATAAAGTGTGGATCTCGTGCTGCGAACCAACAGCAATTCGTCCATCCGTGTCATGCCGCGTTGATCTTCACTCTACCCGCGCAAACCTTTGGTTTCGAGCTTCGTCGCGCCATCTGCGGCGCGCGCATCTTGTGCATGACGGCCCCGGGCCAGCATCAGGTTTACGCCGATGAAAATGCCGATGAGAACCACCCAGTGTCGACGACCATCCACCTTCTGTCGATTGCATGTGCCTGCCTACGGAGATTCTCGGAAAGTAGGGCGGCGAGCCAGGACGGGCATAGACGGGCAGGTCGCTGTAAGATTAGCTCCTGAAGATCGCCTCGAACCCCTCCAGAGCCTTGGCACGGCGGCGGGCGCAGTTCTTGTCGAGCGATGCAACGGTGAATGGAAACTAGAGATGGTGACTGCTGGCAACTGCGTTTCAAAGCCGGGTCCAGCTGGGATGAAATGAATTTTCGTTTTCCCGGTCTTGTTGCTGGCGACCCAATGCTCTGCATAGCCCTTGACCCTGGAACATGGCGTGGACTACGAATCGTCACCAACGTCCTAGTTATCTGATCTCAAGCACTCTTTGGGATGTTCATTGATACTCACTTGGAAACATGGCGAACAAGAGTTTTCCCACCGCTACATCTGCTCATTTGTAACGGACAGACAGTATCTATGTGACCACATGGCTGTACACGAGGAGAGCATCAACTCTCCACCACAGGAATCACTTCGATCTAGGCTTTTCAATTCCATTATGTGGTCCTCAGGCCAGATCACTGCTCACCTCATCTGGGAAATTGGTGGCTGAGTGGGAAAGATTTGGCCGCTCGCTACTCTCTACGAGTGCACAAGTCCCAAGACATTCGCAAACAGGCCGGAAGCACAACGGCGCTGCAACTCGAAGCTGTCACGAGTAGCGAGCATCATGACGCAGGGGGTGAGGAAGATCTTGAGATGGAGGTGGCTGGTCGTCTGGGATCTGCGGGTCAGAAGAACGCCTGGTTCATCCCGTGCTCACGTGTGCAGACTGTTTGAACTACAGACATATTCAGGAAGACCGAGAGGGTTACAAAGGGCTGCATTATTGTCCTGTACCCCAACTCATGGATGTATGTTGTTGCACAACTGCTCCATCAGACCAGACGGTAGGTATGTTGCAGAATGGATATGGGGGGAAACGCTCCAGACAACAACAAGTTACCTACAACTGTCAACGATAGTTGTGAGAATTGCGTTGCAGATACAGCGCCGAGTCAACCCCTTGTCCGTGTCTGGTCCTTCCCAAAACAGCACGCACGGAAATCCCTTGGCCCTTTTCGTTGGAAAACTGACCGCAGCTTGATGGGCGTTCCTGTTACCATCGCTAAATCTCTGTTTGGAAAATCGATTCGACGGACCAAGGCAAATCTGCGCCGCCGACCGGGTCCGGCCGAAGGGAAGAGGCTAGAGCAGTGCACAAATCTGTACCGAACAGCACATACATACATACCTACCTCCTACGCACAGCAGCGACCAACCACTCGGCAAAGATGTCAGCACTGATGAGCAGTGAGCACAGAGCTAGAGGCTACCTAGGTACATACCTAGGTATCACTGCGGAGATTATCGTGGGGTTCATTACGGAGCGTTGCGCCTTCTGAACGGAACGGCCCCCAGCCTCCAGGGGTCCCGCACGGTGCACCCGGCCTGTAATGTACGACCATTTTGGTCTCGAGATGTTCCGAGAAATGGATCGGAAACCTGCCACATGCGTCTGCAGGCTTGGGCTTTGTCGGCCGCCTTGCCATCCCACGGGACAAGGCAGGCATTTGGCCTTCTGGTAACCCCATTGGCTGTGACGTTTCATCGGGCGCTGATCGTGCTGGCTTCGGGGGGATCATCGGGGTGGCATCGGGATGTCAACGGTCGGTACGGGGTGGGCGGCCATGGGCCCTTGGGATTCTAGAAGAACGCCGGCGTAAACGGGATACATTAGGTTATGTACTGCAATTGCAGTGACTCCTTGCTTGGGCCAGGCACCACCAAGGGCCCCGGGGTCCAACAGGCTTAGGTACCTACCTCATACAAGCCTACAGGTCCAAAATAGTATCTGGTCTCCACTGCATACGATAGGTACCTTACCTTAGGTACCTATGTACCTTCTCGCCTTGGAGTTCGCACATACTCCGTATGCTTTATCCCCATCAAATCTGTCCAGAGTTCACGTTGCGTGTCACCGCTCGGATCAGCGGTTCTTTGATAAGACGATGCTATTGCTTATGCATATCCTTAAGCCGCTGGGAGCGTCTCCTGGCTCGTGCGAGCGGTCCTTTTGTCAACCAAACTTCTGCCTTCAGCCATCAGCCATCAGTGATCATTTGATATCCCGGATTAGCATGGCACACACACTCGCGATCAAATTGCTGGAATTTCTGGACCGCGAGCACTAGCCTCGATTTCCTCACTACAGAGTAATCATCACTAATTAGAGCATCATTTATTAGGTACATACCTACCTATGTTGGACACCGCGGGTCTTGTTCCTGCGGTCTGTCGTCATGTGTGACGTGACGCTAAGAAAGGGGCTCTTTGGGGCAAGCTAGCCGCATCGTGGACATGGAAACTCGGGATTGATCTGGGGAGCCGAGCAACCCGACCTACCTACGCGCTTCGTCTCTCTGCAGGAATGCTCGTGAAGGGCGCGTTGTTGATCCACGGCGATGAGATGGGACCCCAGCGTTTGTTGCCGCCAAGTCGGATGAGTGACAGTTGACGTTTAATGGTGAGCAAGCGGGGGCCGCTAGGAGCCTTTTCCGTCACCGCAACCTGTACATACTCCGTATGTACTCCGTGAATCATAAACTTAAGGTCATCCGTTCATCCGTCGTCCGTCATCTGTCATCCGACAGGTGGGTTACACGAAAGAGGAGCACCCGGATTCTGGACTCAGGACTGAAGGAAGACCCCATTGGAAAATGCCCATTGTTGGAGGTACATATTGGTATATTACTGCACAGCTGTATTTATACGCGAACATATTCTCAAGCCGTGATGATCTGCTGGTTTTTGACACACGGAGAAAAGAGAAGCCTTCATTACGGTGTAAGGTACAGTAGGTACTACCTAGGTGTGTACCTAGGAGGTATGTACATAGCCTGTACGGAGTACCTAGACTCGTAGAGGCGGCTGTAGGTAGGTATCAAATTTTCCCCAGAGAGAGATGTACATGTACATACTCCGTACATAGAAGCCCTGGCCCCTGACGCACGATTCGGCACGAACCAAAGCCCCACTTGCGACACATTCCATTAGCCGAAGCATTACTAATCTAATGATTGCACGCACAATCTTTCATCTCTCAACGGCGCCCATTAACCGAATTCTACTTAGTCCCACTTCCTACTCCCCGGCGCGCCCGTCCGAGTTTTTCTTCTTGTCAACCATCTTTTGCTTCCTGAGCAACATCTCTCTTTTTGACAGCCACTGCGACCGCTCATCATTCCTCGCATCCGTGATACGCTCATGGCTTCGAACTTGAGCTCTTGGTGCATTGATGCCTCGCGGGAAACCCTTCTCTATGGTTAATCTGCCAGTCTCTGCCTTTGTTGGTTTTCTGACGCTTTTACCTTCGCTTCGAATCAGCGACGGGTCCTCCGCAGTGCGTGCGTGCAAGACGGAGAGAAAGGTCTACAGCTCTGTCGCCGTTTCACGCGCGGATGACATCTCAGATGCCTGTCTTCCCACCGCGCTTCGCTTGAAAAGTCTTTCTCATGTTGATCTTCGACGCGTGAATTGGAGCGGAGCTGCGTATGGAATGAATCGCAAATAGCTGTCCACCGAGTTTTGGCAACACAACTCGGAACGAGAACCCGGAACAGACGCCCTCACTTACAAGTTACCTCACTTTTGTAGGTAAGATACTACTGAGGTAGCCATGTTGATCGCCGACTTTGGAACTTGGGCTTGGGTATTCGGATTCTACAGTCCTGCATCTTGCATCTCGTGATTTTGCCAGATACTACAATGCTTCGGCATCTGTATATCGACATTCTCTGTCAGCTCCCCATTGACTTGGATGTTTTTGTACTGGCATAGAGCGAATGAATCACTCGTTGCTGGGCACCCGGCTTATAGATGTCGTCTTGATCATCATGGACAAGCCGGGAATCAGCTGTAGTGACAAGCTTTATTAGATTGATTCTAGCTATATATGCAGGTTAACTGTACTTCCCATGTACGTGTAGAGCCAGACGGCAACGTAGAACTGCACTCTCATGATGTTGACCACATCACGTTGTCAATTGGTGGCGTGTGTTGGTCAAGTTGTCTCAGCTATAGTCATTGTGCTTTGCTTTATTTCCCCTTCCTCGCGGTAACGTCTAAATTTCTGAAAGCACACTGGACCAGGAGTCTCGTTACTTGACTGTTTACTCAGTGCTTGGCGTATCTACGGAATCTGCTCTATGTTAAAAAGACACATCATCATCATGTAAACTCATCTCTCATACGAAGTCGAGATTCAAAAATAACGCCGTCAAATGCCAATTCTCACAGCCAGATCAGGCGTGTATGTAGCTCCATCACAACGATCCTCGCTCCATCAACAAAGCCACAACAGCCGCGTACGGCGTACAGCATTATTGGGTCATGTTCTTGGAGTCTTTTCCCATCCACTTCCCGCTGCGAGTCACACCTGTCCTTCCGGGTAGGTTAACCACGATACAAGAAGTTCTGATCAGTGATGTCCAATGGTTTCTAAACGCACATTTGTTTCTACAGCATCGCTAGTTTCTCCATAGAAATATCACTGAAACACGTACCCGCTGACACTGGAACTATCAGGACATCCAAATCCCTGGCAAGAATCAGTTCTGGCACTCTGACTGAATGTGAGGGCGAGGTTGAACAAGTTGCAGCTTATCTCGACATCGTTCAAGTTCGCCTCTAGTGCTGCTCAGAACTATATTTGCTGACTCAAAACATCTCGGTAGACTTAAGAGTTTTTCTTGAACCAAGTAAAGTGGGGAGTAAGGAGTGAGCGTAGAACTCCAACCATGTAGTTGCCATAAGATGTCTCGTCTCGTGTCACCAACATCATGGAAATCGGTGACGCCGTATGATCTTGATTGTTTTTTACCGCAGGAGATCGTTTCCTCAAAGAAGTCATCATTCTGAGAGGGCTCTTTGAATGAACACAAGATATGCAAACACCGCGATTGGCGAGCTTTCCAAATACTATGCGGCAAGTTGCAAGCGCTGCAACTTGGTCTAAATGACAATCAATCAAGATCATGCTGGAACATCTCATCATCTCGTTTCACCCAAACGGCTTTCTCTCATGAATCGTACCAGATGGCTAGAACATACGACTGTCGATCTTACGAAGCCAACATAAGCCGTCCTTGATCGCACAAGTTCATGGTCTTGGAACAGAATCGTTGAGGCCAGTCGGGACTCGGGACTCCGGGAGCAAGAGTACCAGCCTGCCCTCGAATCAGACTGTTTAAACGAAGAAACGGGACGACTGTCACCTTGATCTTCTCAAGTGTTCGCTTCAGTGTTCGAGTAAAAAGTCATTCATCAGGTGAAGCGTCGGGCGCCCGCGAATACATTTTGTAACCTAAGCCCCGATAGCCCCCCTTTCTTGACCTCACTGACGATTACATAGGCTTTTCGAAACTACAAAAACAAGAGCGTTCAAAACATACGCCAAGGGGCACATGTACTTCTACTCATGTTTCTCCATGATGACCAGCACGCACTTCCATTTTTATATTTCTCTTCACCGAATCGTTACCAAGAGACTTTTGCCCCTGTATTCATGACAAACACCGCGTTATGTAGAACTCTCTTAACATAGACAACGATGGTGATTGCTCTCACACTTACTGGAGAGGACTCTGCGTGAATGATGCATTCGGGGGCAGTGGAAGAGGAGTATTTGTTTTCAGCTATTCAGAAGGTAAATGAGAACGAAGGGCGTATCTCGTGTCAAGGAAGCCATGTATGATGTGGTTTCCTTTTTCGAATGGTTGCGATGCCCTCATTGGTGAAGTTCAGGAATGTTCGATGAGCCACGACTGGATAAGCGCGGCTGTGACTATTTGTGCTTTCCTTGGCATTCAGACGGATCGTATCTGCAAATTTAACCTCAAGTAGCCGAGAGAAATATGTATAGAGGTGGATCGTTTCTCATACACATACAATGAAGTGGTGAGGAGAAGACCCTCGAGTGCTTATAGAAGGCTCATGGAGGGACCGCCAGTTATACAGCATTTCTTTCGGCCACGCTCTACACAACTCTGGGGCGAAGAGTAAAGAGATGGGGCAGAAGTGACTTGACAATGCACATCTTCCTTGGGAAGAAGATGTGGTGACACCTCAACAAGCGCGCTTGTATTCTCACAACGCGTTGACAACGCGCGGCCGAAGTATGGGATAACGACGAGAAACTACACTTGCATAAATAGAGGAAGCAAGTACATCAGAACCGCCACCATTTGCTATTCGTGGTTCTCATATCCACACTCGCATCAGGCTTGAGGGCACTACTCAAAGAGATCTGGCCAAGAGACATCAGACCGCCTCCGGGCCTCCGGGCCCAATCTCATTCAACAATTCATCTCTGCCGCGGAGAGTATGCTCCCGCTTCAACTAAAGGATTCTGGCAGTTATCGCCGCCAAGACCGAATCGGGTGAGTGCCACTTGGTAGTCTATGAATGATTCGTACGCCCTCTTCTGGACGAGCCTGTATTTTTGCGACACCTTGTGAGGATCTTTGTGAGCCACTCAGAGCGACCTGTGCATGTAAGTGAACGTAACACATGCTCCTGCTTCGTAAGACAGAAGGACTTCCGGCTCCACCATTCAATCAGCAGTATAATGGGCTATTGTCAAGGCAGCCCCCGTCATAGATATACAGAGAGCGTGGGACTCTGTTCTGCACCGATGACTTAGGCATGTACCCATGTCTTGGGTCTTCTGCCGCCTCTGAAGACCTCCGGGCTCTCATCCTCGCTGCTAGTGCAACTGAGCTCTTCTATGCAACAACTCTGCCCTCACGATGTTGACACGACATCCCCTAGTACGACCTAGCGGTTTGACCTAGAGGCATGTGGGGGGGAACACTTGTGCTGCAGGATTTGGGATCACAAAAAGAGTCGTCGAGGTATAAGTAAACGTGGATTTGAGCAACTTCTACACGCCGCGATATCATCTGTTAAGTGTAAGACATCAATTCAATGGCGCGTAAACCAGCCAAAGAAAATTAGGTGTAAGACGAGGCATCGAACTAGTGGAGCCGAGTCGTCAGCATGATCAAGGGGCAATACGAAGAACAAGCCGCATTCAAACGGCAACAGGATGCCCGAAAGCCGGTGTTATACTCCGTACACAGTGACTTACTAATAACTGGTCAAACCAGGCTCTGAGCAAGATTGAGAAGGAGAAGGGAGGGAAGACGGAAGGAGAGAAATAAATACCTGTAATAAATTGCAAGCAGTGACTGTATGTAATTATGTACATATATCAAGCTCATACCCTCCGCCTATAACTGCAAGATTGTAAGTTGCAAGCAGATCGAGGAAGGAAGGGGAAAAGGAGAAAATAAACGAATAGGCGCCAGTCGTACACGTCATTGGCTCGAGCGGTTCTGCACGGGCCCTGGAATTCGCCTTCCGGAGGAAATGCGCCGGCCCACACCCCTGCTCTTTAAGTTATTAGGCCGGCATGCAAGCATCTACACTGTGCAGAGTACATAGGTATGTATGTAGTATGTACAACCTTCATGTGTATGTACCTAGGTACCTATGTACATGCACGGCATGCCAGGGAGGCAAAGCAAATCAGGCAGCCTCCGCGATCTAAAAGGCAGATCTCCAGGAACCCATCTTGCCCCTGTTGGCTTCACAAGCGACCAGCTAGCAATGTGTTCGCGGTTCCGACTTGAATACCTATGTACTCTGTCAGACTGTATGTGTGAAGTTGCAACTTGCTGGCGAGTGCAAGTGGGCGCAGGTGCTGCCACTGCTGCCAGGTGGGCGGACCGAGCAGGCGGGTCCGGGGCGCCCCTTGGCAGCCCGTTTCGGAAATCAAGGTCGTCCGTTGTTCGCGTTCACGACTCCGGCCGTTGACTTGTCTCACAGTTTCCTCGGCCCATCGGGACTGTGGCGTCCACGAGGAAACGGTCCAGATCCGTGGACTACGTGGCGATATGCTCAACTGCTCCCTTTCGCATCGGCTCAGCAGGAATTGCCCTGGCAAGCTTGTCCGGAACGCTTGACGCGCGAGCAAGAAGGACGTCCTTGCCATCTTGGGCATCTTGGGCCAGCTTTGGGACTGCAACGCCACCTCGCACACGCCACTTCCTAGTCGTGCCCCTCTGCGACTGGTTTCGTAGATCCCAACTGCTCAAGATCTCCATCGTCTTGGAATCTCCTGCTAGCCATCCTCTCTATCTCTCGAATCGTCCTCGAACCCGTTCTCTTCGTGGACCTCTTCGAACTCGGCAAGAGCATAGGTATCCGGGCCTGTATCTTATTACACTCATACATATCCGTCGCCCTCGGGTGCCTCGACTCCTGCAGCGCAACAACGCCACGCCGTCATTCAACGAATCAAACGGCATGTTCTGAGCTATCAACCTTCTCCACGACAGCTGCCTTGCCACAGCTGCTGGACATTCGGAGCAGGACGCCGTGCCTGAGGTTCTTCAAGGCATCGTGACTTTTAGGCCACTGTCCATCACCTTCTTCCCTTCGCACTCGTCCTCCAATGCACGAGTCGTCGCAGAAACAAGGCGAGGCCTCGGCCCCAGCGTCAGCTGCGTCATTGCACGAGCATGCCGATCGAGAATATCACAGCCTATTCAATAGACTCTCTCCCGTTACTGGCACCCGAAGATTTCCGGTTGGCGAAGGCGACTTTTCCGACACAGGGACAGACGGCCCGCCCAGTAGCTATGGCGCTCCTCATGGTCCCTTGTCGCCATGGAGTCTTGGCTCCGAAAAGCAGTTTGGCAACCAGTCTGCCGCTTCGGATGCATCTGGAGATCGCGTTTTCCCTATTCGCTCCGTTATCAGCGTAGACATGAACCATCGGACGATGATGAAGCATGGCAGTAAGCATCCATCATTGCGACATTCCATTGATACTGTCGGCGACAATCGGCGACTCGAATTCGCACCCACGCCCCTTTCTCCGGGTCCTCATGGCGGTCGTGGAAACATATATCGCCGAAAACGAGCCATGAGCGGCCCGGTATCCAGCATTCAGGCAGATGCAATTCGCAAGGGTACTGTGCTGCCCTTGGCCCTTGATGTTGGCGTTTCCTGCAGTGAAAGTGAAGAAGAGGGGCCCGATGCCGTGCAAGATGCTGGCGATGACTTTCATGAGGTTCCTGCACCTGAAAGTGTGTCCACGACTTCTGCCACACAGTCAATAAGCGACCTGCCTCATGTCACCACTCGATTCACGCACGCGGAAACCGAAGACGGCCATGCCATCATCACTGGAAGAGATGGTGTGCTGCAGCGATGCGATGATGAGCCGATTCATACCCCCGGTGCTGTCCAGGGCTTCGGCGTTCTCATTGCTCTCCGCGAAGACAGCGGTGGCAGTTTCTCTGTGCGATACGTCAGTGAGAACTCGGGAAAAATCATTGGTTATACCCCGAAGCAGCTGTTCCGACTTCACAATTTCCTCGACATCTTGACCGAGGAACAGCAAGACAACCTCCTGGACCACATCGACTTTATACGCGACGAGGATGCAGACCCAGCTACCAACGGGCCTGAAGTTCTGAGCTTATCCATCAAGCGTCCAAAAGCCGACAAGAGCACCAAGTTCTGGTGCGCCATTCATATCAGCAATGCACACCCTGACCTCGTCATTTGCGAATTTGAACTGGACAATGATGTCGAGTTCCCTCTCCGGCCGCCAGATGAGCCCGCCCCTGTCGCTCCTCACGACACACTTCACTCTAATCCGACGCTAGAGGAGATTGAAGAGAGTACAGAAGTGCTTAGCAAGCCTCTTCGTATTTTGCGAAGCGCCAGAAAACGCCGAGGGGAGCAAGGAGCCATGCAAGTTTTTGACATTATGTCGCAAGTACAAGAGCAGCTATCTTCTGCTCCCAATTTGGATGCTTTTCTGAAAATTCTGGTGGGGATTGTCAAAGAGCTCACCGGATTTCACCGCGTCATGGTCTATCAGTTTGATGCCTCCTTCAACGGCAAAGTGGTGACGGAGCTCGTGGACACTTCTCAAACTGTGGATTTGTACAAGGGCCTGCATTTTCCAGCCTCTGATATTCCAAGACAAGCTCGTGAGCTATACAAGCTCAACAAAGTGCGTCTCCTCTACGACAGAGATCTTGAAAGCGCAAGAATGGTATGTCGGACCAAGGAGGATCTTGACGTGCCGCTCGACATGACTCATTCGTACCTCCGCGCCATGTCTCCGATTCATGTTAAGTACCTTGCCAATATGGCGGTTCGCTCATCCATGTCCATTTCGATCAATGCCTTCGACGAGCTTTGGGGTCTGGTGTCATGTCATGGGTACGGCAATCACGGTATGCGGGTGTCGTTTCCAATTCGCAAAATGTGTCGCTTAGTTGGGGATACAGCCTCAAGAAATATCGAGAGGCTATCCTACGCATCGAGACTTCAGGCGCGTAAGCTCATTAATACTGCTCCGACGCACAAAAACCCCTCCGGCTACATCATTGCGTCTTCCGATGACCTACTGCATCTTTTCGATGCCGATTTCGGTCTTCTGTCTATCAAGGGTGAGACGAAGTTTCTTGGTAAAATCGAACAGAGCCAGGAGGCACTGGCCATGCTGGTGTATCTTCGCATGAGAAAGCTCACCTCCGTCACTGCCTCACAAGATGTCAGCCAGGACTTTCCCGATCTCAAGTATGCACCGGGCTTCCAGGAAATCGCCGGCCTGCTGTACGTACCTCTCAGTATTGGTGGCCATGATTTCATCGTCTTCTTCCGCCGCGGTCAAGTAAACGAAGTGAAATGGGCCGGTAATCCCTATCATAAGACGATTAAGGACGGTACAGCGGGCCTTTTGGAGCCCAGGAAGAGCTTCAAGCTCTGGAAAGAAACAGTCCTTGGAAAGTGTCGGGACTGGAACGAGGAACAAGTGGAAACAGCAGCTGTGCTGTGCCTGGTATACGGTTTGTTGTTTCTGTTCCTTTTTTCATGTGCAGATACGCAGAATCAGGACTAATAAGCATCTTTTAGGTAAATTCATCGAAGTTTGGCGGCAAAAAGAACAGGCACTCGAGAGCAGCAAGCTTACACGACTGCTTCTCGCGAATTCGGCGCATGAGGTCCGGACTCCCCTGAATGCCATCATCAACTACCTCGAAATTGCGCTCGAGGATTCTCTTGATCAAGAAATGCGCGACAATCTTGCACGGTCACATTCGGCTTCGAAATCGCTTATCTGCGTCATTAATGATTTGCTTGATCTTACGAAAGCGGAGGAGGGCCAAAGCTTGGTCGAGAATGAGGTTTTCGATCTCGGGCTGTGCATTAACGAAGCTACTGATCCCTTCCGCGTCGATGCCAAGCGTAAAGGTATCGTATATCAAGTCACCAAACATACTGGATTGCCTCAATACGTCCACGGCGATAGCCGGCGTGTGAGACAAGCATTATCAAATGTCTTAGCCAATGCCGTAGCACATACGCATAGCGGGTCAGTAAACGTTGAAGTGTTTGTATCAGACGTCCGCGACGGCACGGCATTCGTAGATTTCGTTGTAGCCGACTCCGGCGTGGGCATGAGCCCTAGACAGCTGGATGCTTTATTTCGTGACCTCGAACAGGTCTCTACCGAGGACTTAGATGTCCCTTCACCCGACGTGCCGGACAGAAAGCGAGGGGCAAGAACATTGGGATTGGGGCTGGCGGTAGTTGCTCGGGTTGTTCGAAACATGGATGGCCAGCTTCGATTGAAGTCTGAGGAGGGGCAAGGTTCGAGATTTGTGATTCAGCTACCCTTTCGCCTGACAGGCGATCTTTTTACACCAGAAACCGGACAACTGCCAGCTACGTCGTCTGGACAATTCTCAACCGAAGCCGCAGTAGCAGCCACCGCGTCTGCGTCTGCGTCTGTGTCTGTGTCTGTTTCTGTGTCTGCGTCTGCATCTGCCAGTCTCAAAGCTCCACAAGAGGGCGAGATCACGCTGATTGATCGAGGCAGCCGCGTGGATCTCGACTCGGATGCAGCAACTGATGGAAAGTCTATGAGTAGTGGCAACGCTAAAAGGCGGCGAGGACGAAGCGTCGGAAGTCTGGCAAGTCATGGCAGTCAAAGAAGTGGTGCTGAGCGGCTCATTGATGCCATTCAAACACCGCTTTCGATCAGCGATGTACAATCAGGGTACTTTACGTCACGTCAAATTGAAGTCGCAAGCATTGGTCTACAGCCTCCTCCCGCCAAGGCCACTTCGGATGATATCGCTCGGTCCACGGGCCCGTCTTCGGTCAAAACTGCGTCTTCTAGCACAATCCAATCAAAAAGGGAGCCCGGTACTGTAGACGTTCGGGACAGCAAAACAAAGATAAGAGCCGTAAAAGTTCCTGAGGAGTTCACAGATATGCCTTCCAAGGATGCTAAAGGGGATACGCCAAGGGTTGTATTCCAGTTACCTACTGAAGCACACAAGCCGATTGAGCTCCAAGAAGTGCCTGCAGTTGCCCCACGGAAGGAACCGGAAACCGCACTCACGGTTCTCGTGGCCGAAGATGACCCAATCAACATGAAGATCTTAAGGAAGAGGCTTGAGCGAGTTGGTCACGAAGTTCATCATACGGTCAATGGTGAAGATTGTGCTGCTGTTTACAAAGAGAAGTCCTTTAAATTTGACGTCGTTCTCATGGACATGCAGGTGAGTCGATGTTGGCCTGCGCTGGTTTCCTCGCTTCCAGTGGCACTCAAGCTAATCTGATTGTGCAGATGCCGATCGTGGACGGTTTGACAAGCGCGAAAATGATCCGATCGACGGAGCATTCCCAGGACCATAAGGGGCATTCGAGACTAGCAGAAAACAATCGCCATCGGATACCCATCTTTGCGGTATCCGCATCGCTCATGGAGGCTAAGAAGCAGCTTTATGTGGACGCTGGTTTCGACGGATGGATCTTAAAACCTATTGACTTTAAGCGCCTAAGCACACTGTTGTCTGGAATTGATCATCTTGACGTCCGACAGGCTTGTTTGTACGCTCCAGGGGAATGGGAACATGGCGGCTGGTTCTCACTGGAAGAGACGCACGCAGGATAGACGACCGTCGACGGCGTGTGTTGAAGTCTGGGAGACACCTGATGCACAGCCAGGTATACACCACTCCTGACTTGTCCAGCCGCCGCATGCGGCCAGCTTCTTTTTACTTTCTCTCTTTTTCATACCTTTTCTCCCTTCCTCATTCTTCAAATATAGACGTAATGATGCAGTTTTTTCTTCTTTTTGTATTTTCACTTGATTGGGTAGGTGAGCGAACGGCGTCTGAAGTAGATCCGCATGACTTGGAGTAACATTCACATTACAAAATGCACGCAGCACAAGCAAGAGGCATTGACTTTTCCCTTTCATCTTTTTGTTTCACCTCTGAGGAGGGGCGGGGTTGGTTCGGTTGGTCATCGTATCACGACTTCACAGGGTTGAATGTATCTTTAAAAAGGGGAGCAGGGCGACCGATTTTGATCCTGTTCTCTGATTTGCCTTTTTTTTTGTATGAATGAAGTACCATTATGAGTAGTAGTACAGGATACTCGTGTATGAAGGCATTGATTAGCAGGGCGGCTGTGTATAGTGCAGTCAATATCACGTCAATATCACTATCACTGGTGCGTGGATGCGGGCAGCGGAGAGTGAATTGGATGCATAGAGCAAGGGGATTACATTGACTCATCTCGGCGTCGAAAATGTGTTCAGAGGGGGCTTATCATGTTGTTCGTCTTGAGGGCTAGGGCCTGAGTCTCAGGTAAGGCGGCTGGGTTTTGGTAGCCTGAATCTAATTCTATGAGAGGGCCTAGACGCTTGGCCCTTGACGCTTGGTATTGTCCAACAGATTCTCATTCCTTATTTCCTCTCATATATTCTGTACCTAGTTTGGACGGCATATATGGCCGGTATATATCATGTGTGTCGTGCAGGAGAACCCTCACGAATAAAGCCATAAGAAAGATGCGATGCGCAAGGAACCCCAATAGGAGATACAAGAACAACGTAGAAAATAGTCCAAGACACCCCGTATTGTGTACATGATATAGTATAGCCCACAGATGTATGTACCGATGAAAAAAAAAAAGAAAAAGGCAACGCCGTCTACCATCCCAACTCCTGCATCTGACACGTATCCCTCGTCATGACATCATACAAATATTAAAGAAATTACCCAGTATCTGACTTTCCTTTTCTGAACCAGCTCCTCTTCTTCTTCTCTTCATAGTTCTCCTCCTGGACATTATGTTGTCCCACGATAGACAAGAAGACCTGATCCAGGCCCGTCGGACTAACACTGTAGTGATCAATTCCCAGAAGTTTCTTGTTCTCTTCCAACACAACGGCTAATTGTCCCACAGCGCTTCCCTGATGGGCCGCACCAGACAAACCAGTTGCGTCCTGGTGATGAGGCACAATGTTATTTCCAGCATCATTGCGTCGGCGACGCTGACTTAAGGTATGCACGTCGCTGGCTGAGACGGAGAAGCGGAGCTGCCCGTGGTATGTCCTCGCGTCAACTTGTGCAGACGGTAGGTTCTGACGGATCCAGCTCAGGACCCTCTGCATCTCCTCGTTTGTGGTTCGTGGTGCAGTGCTCGACACGAGATGCACATGGAGCACATCACCAAAGCGATGGCGAAGATGATCCGGCGTGCCGAGGGCGAGCATGCGTCGGGCCATGATACCGGCTCGGCCGGCAAGCGCATCGGCCTCTTCCATGCTGTGCGTAGTAAGGAGGATAGAGCGGCCGGGAACGGTAGCGGCTAGGGTCCTCCACATGATGCGTTTTGCTGCCGCGTCGAGACCTGATGATGGTTCGTCGAGGAGCACGACTGTGGGATTGCCCATTAGAGCGATGCCCAAGCTCAGTTTTCGCTTGTTCCCGCCAGAGAGGGCGTAGCCCATGCGGGAAGCGAATGCCTCCAAGCCTACTGCTTGGAGGATAGCCGAGACGTTGTGCTCCACGTCAGAGATGCCGCGTACGCGAGCGTAGAACTCGAGGTGTTCTCGTACCGTCATCTGATCCAGGGCGTCTATCTGGGGGCAGACTCCAAGATGGGTTCGCGCAGCGGCAAGATCATGAATGACGGACTTGTCTTCCACGATCACGTCCCCACCGTTTCGGCTTGGTTTCATGTCTCCACGGATCAACGAGATGGTTGTTGATTTTCCGGCGCCGTTTGGACCAAGCAGAGCAAAGACTTCTCCGCGTTTGATGCCAAAGGTCACGTTATCTACCGCGGTGTTTTTGCCAAAGGACTTGGTGAGATGCATCACACGGAGCCCGTCGTCCACTTCTCCGCCATTCGTCACTCGCGCAGACTCGCCGGCCACTTCTTCGTCCAGCTCTTGCTCAGATTCTGTGGGTTTGTCGCGATTCAGCAACCTGCGGAAAGACAAGCCAACAGAGCCTCCATCGAGCCACAGGAGTAGCGCGAAGAGAACAACGCATTGAAGGATCAAATACAGAATCGGACCACCATAGGCCTTGAGTGCTCCGGGATGAGTGGAAATCTCATTGCCGTCGCATGCTGTCGAGAACAGATTGGTAGCCAGAAACAGAGCCCTTGTCGCAGAGCAGATTGGCGCGAAAACCGAGATGACAAAGTGACTGACTAGAAGCGTGCTGTCGATCTTGTTGGCCTGCACGTAGGTGACGATGCAGATGTATGCGATGAGATATCCGAGAAAGAAGACGGCTTGATAAGCAGCAGCCCAGGCAAAAGTGCCAAGTTGCGTCTTTGTGAACAGAGAGATGACGTAGGAGAACAAAATGGAAGCAAGCCCGTACAGAAAAAACACAACAAACACATACACAAGATGGAACCAGATGCTGGAGATGCCAGCCCAGACAGCCGTCATGATGGCCGAGGCGATAAGAACGAAAATGAAGTCAAACAGGGTATAGGCGGCCCATAGTGGAAAGGGTCGGACGCCGTTGGAATACTGTAGAGCACGGACAAACTTCCTTCGCTCGACGCTCGGGTAGAGTGAGAAGAAAGCCGGGTAACAGGCCAGAGCCAGGCCCATGTAGATGACTAGATTTAGTGCATCGCCGATGCCAGGATTGAACGGTATATCGAAGGATGACCAGGTTGTGGCGATGGACGTATTCGTGGCAATGACATCGAGAAATTGCTGCGCGGTAATGGAACTCGTGATGAACAGATTCGCGGCCCAACCAAACGTGGGATTCGAGTTACTATCACCTAGCCAAAGAGCGGTAGTAACTTTGGCGTAATTCTCCCTGATGTATTGCTGCCATTCATCAAACGTCTCAACCAGCTGGATATTTTTCAGCGCCGCCGACCCCATGATGGAGCCGCTTCTCGAGCCATTGAAGATGGGCTGAAGTAAATCCGAAACCGCTGATATCGACAGCCTTGCAGTCGGTCCAGCGAGAAAGACAATTCGGGAGTCATCTGCTATCTGAGTAAACGCATCTTCGGTTGACGAGGTAGACGCCTGCTCCGCAGCAGTGCATCCTGTTTGCGTCTTTCCTCGCACGTAGAGGGATGTCAGAGCAGCGGCGAAGATGGGCAAGAGGAAAGCGACCAGGTACAGAATCCAGTTTCGCTTCAGCACGACTATTCGTTTTCGGAAGAGTATCACTGCTTGTTTCCAATAGCTCACGCGCTTTCCGTCCAAGAGTTTCAGCCCCGGAGACACCTGTTGGCTTGATTCGTCTTGTGAGAAAGCGTCCTTATCGGGAAAGCGTTGAGCTTCTACTGCCATGCGGGCGCTCGACTCTCTCGATTCTTCTTGGTCCCGAACTTCTTCAGCGAGCTGCAGAAAGACGTCTTCAATCGTTGGCCCGGAAAATCGATAATCGCTAATGTTTTGCGCATCAAGAGTCCTGATGACCTGTGCTGCTAGTTGTGAAGAAGGAGCAATGTAGGTCACCAAATCGAATGCGTCCTTTCTACGAACGCCTGGAACGCTGGGCAAGTTCGTGATGCCGGGGCTTTTTTGTACGTGGACCCGGTACCCTCCACCAAATTGATCCTTGAGCTGCACAGAAGAGCCCTCGGCACGCAGTGTCCCTTTGGAAAGAATGGCAATGTGATCAGCGAGAAGATCAGCCTCATCCAGGAAATGCGTCGTCATAATCAACGTTCTCTTGCCTCGTTCTGATAAGAGAATGTCCCAGATCTTGCGCCTTGATAGAGGATCCAGTCCACTACTGACTTCGTCGACGCAGCACAAGGTACTCCCACCAGTCAGCATTATACCAAGTTGCAGCTTTCGCTTCTGCCCGCCCGATAGCGTTTTTGCAAAGGCCTTGCGCTTCGGTAGGAGGTCGATGGCTTTGACAAGATCAAGCATCTCTTCCTTACTAGCTTGTGCGTCAGGAGCTTTCAGTCGATTGAAGATTGCCAAGTGTTCCTCGACAGTCAAGTCATCCCAAAGAACATTCTTCTGTGGCGCAATTCCGAGCCCACCTCTGCCATCGATTGTGATGGATCCGCTCGTAAGTCGATGCAGACCGGCAATCGCATCGAGGGTGGTACTTTTGCCACTGCCGTTGGCACCTAGCAAAGCAATAATCTGACCTCTTCCCGCCTGGAGACTCAACTCGCTGACGGCTACGACGGGTTTTCGAGGATTCGCCTTGGATGAGAAAAGCCTTGAAAAGAAGCTCGGCTGGTATATCTTCGTGAGCTTGTCCAGCCGTAAAGCGTATTCATTGTGCTTGCTGTCATTGTCATGCCCCATCTGCATCTTGCGACCTTCGGTCGACACTCCGAAGAGCTTCTTCTCGATCAGGGCAGCGATAAGGGGATAAACAAAGATGTGTACGATGAGAATAACGAAGAAAACGATGCCTGGAATTTCCCAAGGGCTATTCGGGGGATTTTCGACTAAATTCGTGGCCCTATTCGTTCTCTCAAACCTCGCCATCAAGGTGAGGAAATAGACGAACGTGCAGGGCGTAAAAAGGACAGACAAGATAGCGACGGGTCCAGTTTTGGGCTGTGTTAATGCCTGAGCAAGAATTCCAAGGAGAAGAATAACCAGAATGGCGGTGATTCCGCTGAGCTGCGCCTTTTTGAAAAAGGATGCAAACAAGATTGACATGGAGGCGAGGGCAAGCCCGGCAAACAGATTGAAAAAGAGCACAATGGCGGTGTTAGTATTCGGAAAGACTCCATAGCGAATAATGACGGAGCCAATGATCCATGCAGGAGCGTAGAGTACGGAGAATGATAAATGATGTGCGATGATGCGAGCAGCCTGCGCCATCCAAGGTCGGCGAACGACGATCATGGCATCAATAAGCTGAGACATGCCGCTTTCACGCTCTGTGGCCATGAATCCGGTGAGATGGTAGGTGATCCAGAGTATATTCGCAATGAACGCTACAGCCATGAAGTTCACTATGGCCTTGTGATACGCTTCACGTACCTTCACTTCGCGTTGTTCCTGAGTAATGCTGGTGAAAGCCAGCTCATCCGTCTTGGCAAGCGGATCCGAATTGGGATTGTCGAGACTGGCAATGGCTGAATCAACGAAGCGCTGAAGAGGCAGTATATAAATCTGCTGTACGTTATCCGATTTATCAACGTCGAACTTGACGGGCTCGCTCCAAAATGCAGCATCGGTACGGATTGTGTAGTTCCAGAGGCCACCGGGCCCTTCGTTCGGGGAAGAGCGCATCACGACGGCGGCAAAGCAACTTGTCACTCCTCGTAGGCTGCTGCGGCACTCGGTCGCAAGATCGTCTTCAGTATCAAGCCTGGCCAGCCTCATAGAAGAATCCGTAGTGGCGGCATTTGCGACTTTATTAAGAACTCGATCAATGTCGCCTCGGCTGTAACCGTTGTTGATCAGTACCAGTTTGTCACGCCCACTACTCCTCGCAGCATCGAAAGCGTTGGATAAGCTCCTCACGGGCTGCACGGGGCTAAAGCCATAATTCGCAGGAGGAACAAAGAGATTCTTGGCAAAGCTGAAGAACGCGGAGAGGACGAGCGGCAGCACGAAGGCCATGATCAGACACAAGGTGAAGTGCCGGAAGAGGAGCCATCGAAAGTTTTTGGACATCAAGGTCCAGATATGTTTTCGAAGCGCCATGGTGTACGATGAGTGTGCTGAGCCCGATGCAGCGCGTCTCCGCTGGGGCGGATATTTCCTTGTTGACCGACGAGTCAATGGTATCGAAACTTAAGGGTCATCCATATCACAGCACTTAGCGAAGCGAACGTGTTCGCATTGAGCAACGAGACTGCTTTATGGCCGAGATGAGCTTCAAAGAAACGGTCCTGTAATGAGAGGATGATAAAAGGGCGGACGAGTCGGGCGACAGAAGGAGGCAGCAAATGGCGAAATGCAGGTTGAGGGTATTGGGATGACGGAGGCTGTGCTCACAAAGCACGGGAGTCGTCGGAATAGATGAGCGGCCGACCCGAGGCGAGTGGCAGACGATAGTGGACATTGAGCATTCAGATTTATTTAGACGGCTTTGGGCGGGCTGAAGGTGGCGAGAGGGACAAAGAGGATGAGGCTAGTGAGGATAATGAGTACGATGGCGAACAAGTAAGCGCCATAGTGGCGGGAGAGCTGAAAGTGTATGACGCCGGACGACTTGTTGGCCTCGACAGTTGCCAGACCTGACACTGCCTTCTTGGCACCTTCGGAATCGTCCGAACTTGGTGATTGCAACGGTCTGCGCGGGCCGCACCTACATACATTAGGTACTTCCTACATTTGCGCCTGGACATGTATGTCAAATAGGAGTGGTTGTCGTGCTTTGTTTCCTCGCGCGCCGTTGGACTCTTGGCAAGCCACGAAGCCAAAGACTAGGCGACTTAGCCGGCGCCTCCATACCTACCTACATGTATGTATGTACGTACTCCGTTGTATTCGTAATCATGAGCTTCACGTCCGAATCCCGAGGGCTTTGAATAATAAAGGGGAAAGGTAGCCAATGAAGTGTTGACCCGATGATGACTGCTCGCTAGCGTCGCCGCCGACTCGAGGGCATTGCATTCATGGAGTTGGTAATTAGGTAGGTTACCGTAGGTATGTAACGGCGGCTCACGTCAACACGTGTTGGTCCCCAAAATTTGGCTGCTCGCAGGGGTGTGTTTGTGAACATATAGCGGGGGTGGGGTGGTGCTATGAATTCTCCGAGCGCAGGGAAACCAAATCCCGTGACCGTGTAGTGAGGCACGGCCCGACCATCTCCCGATGCTCAAGAAGCTCCAAGCATAAGCGACAAGAGTTCACCCTTTCATCATTCACGGTGATGCTGCTTCTTCAACTCCGCACTTGGCGCTTCCGGTTCCGACAAACGGACCACCACAGACCTACTCATATCATGATATAGCCATCCAATATTGCCTTGCTGCCTGACGGACTGGTCCCGCCGCTACCATGTCCGTCAACCCTGCGCCGTCACTGCAGCTCGCAGACTATCTCGAGAAGCTGCCTGGCACCACGTTCAGGAAACTGTACCAGCAGCCTTCGACCGCGTTTGCTATATTTCGGCGCATGCTGCCGCACTTAGGTAGAGTCATAGCGATTCTGGCATGATTTGACGTGCAAGGCCGAGTCCAACAAGCTGCAGCAAAGGGACTAATACAATTTATCTGTCTTGCCGGAGTCTAGCCAAAACCTTGGTCATGCGCATCCTGTACATGCCCAAGCCCATGTTATTTACGGAACTTGACGTATGGCTGAAACCAGATGCGAAGAGGTACGCGAGCCACCTCCGCTTTCTGTGCGCCCGAGACATAGCGCAGGCTGTTTTTTTATCTACTCTAACGGACACCATCGGATACTTTGAACAGGCAGCGAGACCATGCGATTGCGACTCTCAAGGGCCTCCACATCATCCAGGTCTCGGTGCCATCGAAAGAGAAGCCGCAAGAAATGCAGCTCACAACGAACTTCAAGAACTCGCTACGTCTAGCCCTCACGGGTGGCGGCGAGCATAATTCCTTTGGCGTGCCGTCCACACTGATGGTTCCGCCTGAAATTGACCTAGCGTTTCTGGATCGATATGCGCGAAAGAAGTGGGAGGATATCCTTCACTTTGTCGTCTCCAGTGTCGGGTACAAGAGCACGGGAGACACGACTGGACCGAACAAGAGCGTCAAGGAAATCCTCATCGCAGGACGACTGGTGGACAGACGGGCGAATGGGAGCATTGGCATCACACAAGCCGGCTTCACATTTTTGCTGCAAGAGCCGAATGCGCAAGTCTGGACATTGCTCCTCCTGTGGCTCGAGGCCAGCGACACGAACCAGGCCGCGGGACTCGAAACGGTCGACATGCTTTCATTTCTCTTCGTCTTGGCCAGTTTGGAGCTCGGACGCGCTTACGACACCAATGCTCTCACCGAACAGCGCAAGAATATGCTACCCTCGCTCCTGGATTTTGGCCTCATCTATATCCCTCCGAATAACCGCTCCATGTTCTTCCCTACGCGACTCGCCACGACGCTCACGAGCGTAGGTAGCAGCCTTCGCTCGATCAGCGACGGTGTTGCAGCCGCCACGGCTGTTGCTCCTGGAACGGCTTATGCCGGTGCTGCTGCTGCCAACAACGCTTGGAATGGCACCCTTGGCGGCGACGGCAAGGGCAGCGTCATTGTTGAAACGAATTACCGAATCTACGCATACACGCAATCCACACTCCAAATCGCCGTCCTCGCCCTCTTCTGCAAACTCAACATGCGCTTCCCCGACATGGTCGCCGGCCGCCTCACCCGCAATTCAATCCGCCAAGCTATCAACTTTGGCATCACAGCCGACCAAATCATCTCCTACATGGCCGCCCACGCCCACGAGCAAATGCACCGCACCGCCGCCACCACCAACAAACCTATCCTGCCCCCCACCGTCGTCGATCAGATTCGTCTGTGGCAGCTCGAGAACGAGCGCATGAAGACAACGAGCGGGTTCCTCTTTCGCGACTTTGACGATCACAAGGAATTCGTAGACACGGCGCGCTTTGCAGAGGAGATTGGCGTTTTGGTCTGGAAGAGTGACAAGTCGGGCATGTTTTTTGCGAATAAGTATGAGCAGATACGGGATTATATGAAGAGCCGAAAACGGTTTGAGTAACTTGATGTTTTTTTCGAGAGTGACTCTGGACAAGCAATGAAGGGACATGGGCAGACAAAGATCGACCCATTTCAGGAGGCATCATAACAGCAGACAGCAGCACAGAAAGAGGACGCGGACTACGTAGAGTACAAGTGAATACACGATGCATTGTAAGCTGCATCACCCTCCCCCTTATTCGTCTTTCTCCGCCATGCAACATGTGCCCTAATAACAACAGCCAAGCCGCATCCTAATTCCTCAGCGCCCCGACTCCTCATCATTAGCGTCCCAGCTCTTGAATACAATACAGTACAAAGTATACAAGCATCTGCAAGTTTCTCACCAAAGCCTTCCCTGAGCCGACAAACCAAAGAAAGCCAAAAAAAAAACCCCCATTCCTATTCCTGAAACTCCAAAAGCTACAGGTAATCCATGCAGCGCAATCATGACGCAAGTAACTTGCTGCGTCTCATCAATACCCAGATATCTCTTCCCATCTCCCTCTTCCTCACTAATCTCCAAAACGACCGAAAAAAAAAAGAACGCAGCCACAGCCACGACCACCAAATAAATAGCATACAGTAACCAGTTCATGCAAAAAGACAAGAAACACAAAACCAATCCATGCGAAGTGGGGGTTCAGCAGACCGTCTGCTAACGTGAAAGAAGAGGGAAAAAAGGAGCGGAAGTTGAGAGCAAACACATCATCTCCAAGTAGGCAGATACTGAAACAGGAAATAAAGAAAGAAAGCCAACCACGCACCATGCATGTAAGAATGCCGCCATTAACAAATATACTGCGTCGACCAATCAAGCAGGCCCAAGGGTGCGAATATAGGATATAGGAAAAGAAAAAAAGAAGAGCCAAGGGCCCAAGAAGAATCAGTGCAGAAGAACTGAAAAGCCAAGAACAGTCAGAGACGCAAAAAAGGCAAGAAAGCAACGCAAAAACTTTACAAGCACAAGTGGAAATACAAAATCGCACCGCGTGTTTAACACACACTCACTCCACGACTCGAGCTATGTTTCAAGGCAAAAGCAGCCCCACGCCTCGGACTGGGTATTGGCTTCCTCTTCAACACTCCATCCTGGACTTCAATGCTCTTAAAGCGACTGCCCACACTGCCAAGTAGCATCTTCTTCCGATCCATGCCTCCAAGCTGCTTCTGCGCGACAGGCACTTTCGAGGAGCCAACGCGATGCTCATACGACTGCTGCCATGATCGAAGCGATTTCATGGCTTCTTCTGTGACGCAGAGTGACTCCAAATGACTGAAAATACGATCGCTTCGAATGTCGTCTTCATTTTCGAGACGTCGTCTGGGGTTGTATGTGACTGTTGTTAACGCAGAAGTGGTATTTGACGGAGCGAGATATGTCAAGTGATTGCGAGATGATGGCAGGAGTGATTGGTGACCTAGCGCAACGAGCTTCGTCTGGCGCCATTGGCTATCGGCCCCGGACGAATACTGTGAGACAGAAGAATCGTCAAGATTCTCGGATAAGAAACGGTCTTGCAATGCCATGAAGCGGCCGCACCAGTACTCTGCACTTTGAGCTGTGTCAACCCGGCTTATGTCAGGTTGCGGACGGGACGCAGCTGAGCGGGGAGTAGCATCATGAGGCGTGGGTGTGCGAGCAGTACTCGCAGACGACAATGGCGACGACGTCAATGTTGAGGCCAGGGGGCTAGATGTGTAGTCTGCTCTCTTGGCAATAGGTGAGTTTTTGCTGGGTGTCATCTTGTTGTCGAGACTAAAGGTCCTTGCCGGCGCCAAGCTCGGCCGAGAAAAGGACTTCTTGAACCCCTGTAGGACTGTCATGGTCCTCGACCGCGGCAATTTACTCTCCTGCTTTAGCGAACTTGTCGGCTTCATATCTAGGGCCCTGGATGAATACTGCTTCGCTCCCCATGGGACAACATTCTCCTCGTTCTCAATACCGAGAGGACTTGACTGAGCCACCAAGGTATATCGTGAGGGCTGCTTCAGAAGCGACCTCGTCGAGAGGGACAAAAGCGCAGGTCGTCTGCTAAAATACGGCTTGGAGGCCGCCTTGGTAGCTTGAATATGGGTCACGGCCTTGATATCTGATGCGGCCACAATAGGGCTCGTAGACGGGGCCGTCGTGCTCGTGCTCAAGAAACTGGCCGATATGCGCCTCGATCGTCGAGAGGCGACGGACATACTGGTAGCAGGAGTCGACGCGCCGGATTCGCAGTCTTTGATGCTATCGACCAGCTCCAGACCCTCGCTGCGTATCAGATCTGGACCACGGGAAGTTTTGACCGGGCCCTGCGGTGCCGAGATGCTGATGAGTGGTCGTTGTGATGGGCGTTTGGGCATGGTGGAACGCGATTCACATGCCTGTGAATGTCTCGGTCTGCTACGATTATCAAGCGCGTGATAGTGAAGGAGCAACAGTATTGCAGTGAAACACGAGACGCTGTGTGATATGATGGAGCGTGACGAATTTCTGCTAGAATGTAGCAGTTGGCCAAAAAGAACAGCAAAAACAATTGTGAGAAACGCTTGATGCATCACACTCAGTCGTATGAATGTGTTGGTTACTTTCTTTCTTTCTTCTCCTACTTCAAGACAAGTTCAGCATAAACAACCGACGGAAACGGGATGCCAAGAGGAAATATTTGTTGTTGACAAAACAAATGTGAAGCAGCGGCGCGTTGACCCTGGTTACCGGGAAGGGAGTAATTACTAGTGAAGCGAGGGATTCGACAGTCTGGGGTACAAAAGTACCCACGGCGCATTATTCGGCCAGGAGGAAACGGCAATGACGGGGCGGTAATATTCTCGGCCGGATACAGATGAATGCTAAAGTCGGAGTGTTGGGCAGGTGGCATACAGTCGCTATTGCAGCTGCGCTCTCATTCCTGAGCCGTCATATGCCGTCGCCAAGACTGGCGCCGCGGGCCAACAGGAGAACATCTCGTCTGAGACATGTCCTAAGGTCTTATTGTATACTTCATTGTGCACTTTTGTTTTGAATCATCCATTGAAATCGCATGCCAGTGCCTAACGGTGCATGAGTCCATCCCTCGAGTTCATCCCTTGAGCCCCGTGTGCTCGACGCTCGTGTCCGCTACCTACTCGTCCCATGCATCAATCGGAAACTCATAAACAACATCGCCCTCTCCACGCGGAATCTGATGCCCGTTTCTATCCCACAAAGCCCGTTCCACAAACTTGACTCTTCCTTGCCAGTCCACCAGCATCACCGTCTGTCTCTGCGTGCCGTACATGCCCGTTTCAAAGCCAATCGACCCCGGTGCACTCACCTCAGGCTGCTCCGCCTGCAGAATTTCCTCCACGGCTTTCAAAGCCCCCTCATCCTCTGCCCATTCCGTCTTGCCCTTTGCCTGCGCCTCTTTCATTGCATCCCTGTGCGCCTCGTTGCCCAGCGGAGGCACGAAGATGGTGTGTCTCAGCAAGCCAGTCACCTCTTCAAAGGACATGTCTGGATCCGTAGCAGGAAACGTGTTAGTATCGAGAAGATTGAACAGACTATCGACCAAATCCTTCTCTCTGGCTTGCTTCTCCACGGCGTCCTGGACGGTGGCGCGAAGCAGGTCTGTTCCCTTCTGCACCTTGGGCCACTGAGCTTGCGTATCAAACGTGGTGTTGCTGAGTCCCCAGGTCTCGCCGCGGTGGTGCGCCACGAAAGGCACTTCATCGGCATGTCCTGCCCTGTTGCTCACGACGGCGATACCGGGACTGTTCTTTCTCAGCTTGCCGCAGACCATGGAGAAACCGCCCACGCCCTTGACGCCCCCGTCCTGGACGAGATGGTGCACGCCGTCCTTGACGCTGTCGCCAAGTCCGGCTAGCCAAGCGGTGACCATGCCGCCGCGGGACTTAATATCGTGGATGGGGTGGCTCGCATCGTGGGTGTTGGCCTCGCGATAGTTGGTTAGCACGGCGAAGTGGCCGCTCTTGGTGACGCCCATCCATGTTCCCTTCTCGGCGCGTTGCAGGTCCCTCGACGATAGGACCTCTTGCCCTGTCGCCGGATGTTTCCACCAGTGTGGCCGTGACGTAGGGCGGATGATGAACTCATCTCTATTGTCTAGGAGGATTAGCGCATAGTCGGGATGAGCTGTCGTGAAAAGAACTATGCACATGACGATGTATGCAGGTATGAAAAGGTGAAGAGGCAATGAGTGTGTCACTGTCAGTGAAGGCGGGCAGGACGCCTTATTAGTTAAGGTGGAGGCAAAGCTCGGGGTACATGCCAGGGATGTATGTACCATTGTACATACCTAGGTACATTAGGTACCTCGGCGACCGTTGGAAGTTGGAACACGCGCTCTGAAAAGTAATTGCCTTCTCATTGGTCAATTCTTATGCCAAGTTGCCAACGTTGAGAGAGCCTGCAGGCAAGGAGGGGGAACTCTCTAATAAGTCGGCCTATTGAAAGAGTGCCGGATTCAATGAAGAAGGTTTCATTGGAAGACCTCACCTCAACCTCCACACGCACATTGTGCAACATTTCGGTGCCCGGATCACACTCGAAAAGGCGGTCACAGACCTCTCGGGCAAGAACTTCACTCCAGGGCTTACTACGTCGCGGTCTCTCATGTCAAGAATCTGCGAGGCAATTTGGTTCATGGCCCCTTTGACCTGCAAGACATCACGACGAAGCCTAACACGGAACGACTAGCTGATATCAAGCGTCGCAAGGCACAGGACGTGATGAATAGCCTCATCGACACTGATATGAACGAAGACGTCACGAGTCCTGCGATCGACAGCGATGACTCATGAGGCCCTCAGTGATGCAAGTACATAGCGAGGTCATCGACGGTGCCGATTGAAGAGGCATCGCAGACAAGGCAGATAGGAACGAGGCGGCAGGTGACATACTTGGATAGAGACGATTTAGAAGGGAGTTGATTAAGCTGGCGAAAGGAGGCAACACTGCCTCCAAACGTGTTCCTACCACTACCTGTTCAACAACGCTGAGCCCTACATACAAACGAGACTTATAACACGTCAAGTCCATTATCTTTGGCGAAAGGTGATAGGCCTATCACTACAACAATGTTTTCCTGACGTCCACATAGGTGCCAAAATGAGACGACGTGACTTGCTTCGCGGATCCGTCCTTCAATTCTGCCTAGGTATGTACCTCTTGAGTCTTGGCGCGTCCTGGCACAGCTTGCGGCGCAGCGACAATGGCATGATGTTGTAATGACGCTTCTATATAAACTCTCAGATCAAGACGAGCTATTAAAACTATTTTATGAAGACCAGGTAATAACGTCAGTCAGAAATGATGAGAAATCCAGTTGGTGCAAGACTCTTTCTGGAAGAAGAATCGTACATATTCTTCGCCCGGAGCCCCCTGTGCGGCGTGCCTTTGCCATAAACGGAACGGTCTCGGTACTTGTCACGGCTACATACATAGGGCCTTGCGGACTTTTGTATCCCGCTGACTTATTATTCGATCCATGCCTACAGAGTCTAAGTTCCCGGTTAAGATTACGTTGCGAACTTGCGATGCCGTGCGGTGTGCGCAACCCCATCGTTATTCTCTTCCTCTTCTTCTCTTTCTTCTTCTTCTTACCTAGGCAGTGCGCTCGGCTCCTTTCGCTAAACTGTGAATATCGTAGCCGCCTGTATCGGATGACTTTGCTGGACAGTGCCGCATGAGTCAACGTTCCCGGAAGGGCGGCATATCGAAAGAGCGGAGTGCCGGAAGGAGCGGTATCCTAGGTACCTGGTTTGTACATGTAGATGGACGTATTGCCACGTTGAACGAGACCCTATTCTCCGAAGTTAGGATCCCTGTAGGCTGTAGCATTTTCCTGGGGAGATGGATGGACGTGCCACTATTTCCCGAGATCGCGAGGCGTGTAGCAGCCTGGGTAGGCAAGACATGGGATCACGATGGAAGTTCTCCGAGAGGACAACCCGAAATGATGGACAACCCGGGAGACCGGCATCCTTTAGGGCCGATCGAGGAATACATACCTACATATGCACATGCAATGGCATACCTAGGAAGCTTCCCCGCAAAGGACCCCAGCAAAGCTCCAAGGACCAAAGGGCCCTATCGGTGCTCGGATTCAGCACAGGAAGCACAAATTCTTTTTACGTATATACATATATACGTACACAAATCCATTGATAGCAAATTGCAGCATGCACATACTACTTCCGCAAATCACAATCTCGCCCTGCTGTAGCCCCTGTGGCTGACATGACGCCTGTCCCACCCATCCACCAAGGCTCGGAACTCGCGCTCGATATGCTCATCCACGTTCCGGCCCAGAAGCTCTCTGTTCCACTTGCCATCAATCCAGGGCATGCTGCTGACACACGATTCCGGATCCTCGGGCACGAAGCGCGCAAAGTCGGCATCTCGGGCTTGTTGGTCCGGGCCTTGGGGGAGGTGGTCCAGCATGCCTGTTAGTCGGGAGTGGGAGACGATGAGCGTGGTGCGCTCGTGCTGGATGTTCTGGTAGGAATGGAGGATTTCCTGAATCTGAAACTTCTGAAGGGGTCGGGTTCGGGTTTCTGACCAGTCCACCTGTGATGAATCGAGTGCTGCGGCTGTCTTGTGCTGTGCACAGCGGCCGAGGAGCGTGCCGAGGACGAATGCGTCTTCCACAGCAGCGGCGGCACCCTGTGCGAGGTGCGGCATCATGGCGTGCGCGGCATCCCCAATGAGACCGACACATCCGCGGGACCAGGACGGGAGAATCTGAGCTTGATAGAGTGGGAAGCGGACCAGCCGGTCTGTCTTGTCGAGCATCTGTAGCAGAAACGGATCCCAGTCTTGGAGCCAGTTCTTGACGGGACCGATGAGATCCTCGCCTTGATGGAAGGAGGCGTTGAAGTCCGTGTCAGTAATGATAATCACCAGATTGAACAGTTTACCATCCTGGAGAGGGTAGAGCACGGCGTTGGCCTCGGGGCCCAGCCACATGCGAATCACGCTGGGATTGGAGACAATATGCTGCCACGCCGGAGTGGACGCCAATTGCGATCGCTTGAACAATGCGCGATAGGCGTATTCTCCCGTCAGGACTGGTCGCATGGACGGGTGCATGAGCAAGCGTGTCCGGGAGTGGATTCCTGTGTGATAGGAGTTAGATATGTTTTCTAAGTTCTTCTCCGGTCCATCGCCGCATATGTTTGTTGGGAAAGACAGGAATGGGTGGACTTCGCGAATTTCTTGGGCCCCGATGATACTGACCGTCAGAAGCGATGACCAGATCTGCCTTTTTCACATGACCATCTGACAAAGTCACAGAGGGTGCGGAAAAGTCAACATGGCACACATCACAGCCATATCTGATCACGACACCAGCTTTGGTCGCTTCGTCGCGGAGCAGGCGCATGTAATCTGCACGGTGTATCAAACTGCCCTCTTGAAAGTCAGCATAAAGAAAAATGGCCACGTTGACTGAGCTTAAAGCTCGACGGAGAGACCTCAAAATCAAAACTCAAAACTCAAAACTCAAAACACAGGGCCATCATCTGATTAGAACGTGTGTTCGCATTTCAAGTGCACATACAGCCATGGTGCCCCGTAGAGCTCTTCGTAAACACTCAGATCCCTGTCCAAGAGCTCCTTGCCGTTGTCGTAGGCCAAGTTCTTATACAATGTCGCAGGGTGTTTCACCTGGACTAGCATTTTGTCGAGTAAGCCCAGACAGCGCATGATGGAGGCGGCATTGCAAGGAACTTGTATACCATTGCCGACCTGTGCTCTGTATTAGTTTTCGGACAAAGGGGGGCGGACGACGTCGTCTCTCGAGAGTCGAGACTCGGAGGAGTAAATTCCGAGTAATCATAAGAGAGATTTGATGGAATAATAGAGGATTCAAGGGACTGCTTACGTTTTCAAGTTCGAGAGCAGCTGCTCGCTCGAGTACTGTGACGTTGAAATCGGGATAGCGAGAAAGCGTGACGGCGAGAGTGAGTCCCGATATGCCGGCTCCTACAATGACGACCTCGATCATGGCTTCTTCAAATTTCGATTATGAGGGAAAATGTTGTCTGTTTGTTTGTTCAAAGGTGTAGGAAGAGAAGCAACTTTTAACTTCCTCCGTCCAAAGCCGGGAGCAGTCGTAGCTTATGTTCGACATGACTTGTCAGCGACTCAGCGTGTCCTATATCGGGCATCCGAGCTTAGACGCGGTGTGCCCGTAGGTTCCGTTTCTAACAATAAGCGGATATCGGCGCTCGAACTTTCAAAATACCGCACCGGCGACAAGTGCCCCTGCTGCCGTCGGCCGACTCTTGTATTTGTAGTTTTTTGGCTGTTATTTTTTTTGGCAGGAATTGACGCCCTGCTTTTTACGAGTACATTGTATTTTACGTACATTGCTGACAAAGACGGGACGGCTGTGCAAGCAACCACAAATTCAAGGCTGTTGCAACCACATCTTGGGATACAACATGTCTGAATGAGTCAATATGACTCGGCCTTGTGACATGAAGAGCTTACGTCGTACGAGCATGTGGGGGGATTTCTGAGTACTTCGCTGTCGGAACGCGGCAACTAACCTGTCCGGGCAGAATGATGATTGATAACAAACTCCAGCAGTGCGCTATTTTCGTGGCCGTTCGTTCCCCAGGCTCGACAATATGTGCTCGTGATATAGGGAGTGAAGGATCTGAGATGTGTCTCATCTTATCACCGTTCTACCCGGCTCTCTTATATTCCCGTTGGTATCGCCCGCAAGAAAAGGTTGCCGCCACCGCGTATTAAAGAACATCACGATGCAGTCGAGGCCATGACGAGAAAAAGAGCGTCAGCCTGTTGGGCCGTGTCCACTGTCGCTGCTGAGCTTTGACGTGATGCCGTGTAACTGCCACCCGCCTCAGGTTCCGTCAAACGAGTGGGGGTCACGCTGATTAAACCGATATGAAAGCACCCATTTGCGGTTTCATAGACGCGAATGGGTATGGCAAGGCAGATGTAGGTAGTGGTGATAGGATCTGTGACGCCTCACCATCAATACATCTATGTATGATTTGTGTGATCGGGATACATTCGACGCCGAGCGTGAACGGCCCGCTGGCGGCCCGTTGGGCAAATCGATAGGTACATATATGTACATACCTACCTAATGTACTGGCTCCGTACATTATCAGTGTTGCGTCACGGCCTTGCAAGACGATCAATCGTCAACATCCTGTACTTTGCACTTAGTTAGATCGGACGAACGACATATCGTTCGGGGAACGGGGCCTCGCAGGCGGTTCGTTCCCTGACTCGCATGAGAAGACGTGAGATGCACGCACTTAAGCAAACAAAAACTGTGTGTACACTGGCGTTGAACTTGCTTGGCGTTGCAGTTGCATGGCGTTAGTACCTGTTATTACAGTATGAAATGAGGCAGGCATCCACGTGCTCCGTGTAGGTATGTATGTATAATGTAGGTATGTACGCTTCGTATCATAGCGTGGGGTTTCGCAGCCGCGGTGTTGCACAGTTCGCATTTTGACGAGACGGACTGAACCCCTCGAGTCTCGCGCAGACGTCCTCCATTGCACACTGTCACAACAAGAGAGGGACTCGGAAGACAATGGGTTGTAAACTTATAAGTTGTGTTGTAACTTGTGGTGGCGGCAGACATCCAAGGCTCCAAGCATACATATCATCAGATTGCGTTTGGGTTTTGCAGCGCTTATTATCAGGCACATGCATATGCACACATACCTGTAACCTGAGGTAACCTGCCGTTTTATGGCACAACCTTGAGCCTGCAAGATGCAGAAGAGGAAGGAAAGACGAAGGCGGGAGAAGGCCACCGTCGCAATTAACCCCTCGCTCCTGCTCTTCTGAATACATAACCCGAGTTTCCGACAACTTTCCCTTGCAGAGACGCTTCGGAGCTTGGCTGTACAGTGCGCGACTCCGAGTCCCACGGGGCCTAGCCGGTGTTTATTTTATTTTGCTTCACCTAGAGGTACGTACATATGTATGTACATACCTAATGTATGTACATAGGTACATAGCCCATGTACATTACACTCTTCCACCCTTGCCAAATGTTTGACCCACTGACCCAGTCTGACCTACGCGTTCAGGCACAGCGGTTTGATTGGGCCGCTGAGAGCCGGGGTTAGGTGCGCAAAACAGGAAAGTGGGATTTCCACTTCAGCCTGCGCCCTTCGCGCCTGCTGTCACACGGTGTGACCACTGACGGTACAACCCCTTATTACAAGTTACACGCATCTCATTCGAGCGTAAAATGGCCAGCATGCCATGCCATTGCTCCGAGGTCCGTGAAAATCCTTCTCTGGTCCTTCTCTCTCTGTTCATCATTTCGTTAAAGCAAATCGGGATCAAGGCTGACGACAGACCTTGGCTGCTTCGCGAATAAACAAATCGCCGGATGCACGCTTGCCCTTATATATGAAACTACGGACAATGTCGCAGCAAGGCGTTTGCGCCATCCACCGAGAACGACAAGCTTACGCTTACGTATAATTAGACGCGTGTTCTCCTGCGGCTCGCACCTTGGCGGATCTACGGAGGTACGGAAGGGGCCTTCTGAACGCGGCGATCAGATACCCCTGACGACAAGTTCTCGCAAAGTAGCAGCGCCTGTTTCGACTCGTGCTTATTATACTGATCACATCGAGGGAAATTAGACGGTGCACTTCTCTGTTGAATCTTGACGGGGGGTCTCGTGCCGCGGGATTAAGGTGGTATACCTACAGTCACATACATAGCTATGTATGCGCCTCGTTCAGTACATACCTAATAGGCACATATGTATGTATAAGTTACATAACCGTGTTGCATGATCATCTCTCGGATCAAGCGGGCGCAGCGCGCAGCTCCCAGAGCCGACCCCTTGCCACGATTTGCCGCTAAATGGAGGGGACGAACGGGAACAAGACAAACCCGTTTAGTTCCGCCTGACGATGTAGTAAAGTACAATTGTCAATACCTAATGCCTACGGTCTACCTCACAGTTGTCCGTGGGGGCAAGCGTATGTGTACCTATACGTTACCCTTCTGAGCGGGTCATCTTGGCGTAGCAATTCTTCGTAAAACTTTGTGTTCTGTACTGAGTAGGTGCCAGACTTTATAAATTATAACTCTACCTCTCCGCATGGAGCAGCTCCCAATTGACATGTGCAAGCGAGATGTCGTGAGGTGCCTGCCTTGTCCGCCGGAGATAGGTAGGTATGTACCTGGTACGTCGTGCAAAAGTCTCCACGGACATCCCCGTTCATTGGAGCGGCGCCACATGCACCTTGCAGCGAAGCAGGAACCATTTTATGCGGGGCCAGCGTCGGGATGGGAGGCAAAAAAGAAAGGAAAATTGGACGAAATAAACAAGCCAGAAAAATAAAAGAAGAAAAAGGAGGGTCAGGGACGGGAGGAAGACGGGGGGTCCCACGACTTGGGTCTCCGGCGTCCGCCCTCGGGCCTGCACAATGTGTAATCATGGTTGGTCCTTGGACGCGCTCGCATTCCCTCAACATTGTACCTACTGTACCTCCTAATATGTACTCCGTACTACATACCTAATTTGTACCTAATCTTGATGCAGTCTCTTAGTCTTGGGGCATGGGCCATAGCCAACGTGGCAACAAATAAGGCGCTCATGAACGCGCCTCTCAAAGCATCAACGGCCCACCTTATACCGCTAGGTAGGCCAGCCCTCGGTGTTTCAAGCCGCCATGGCAACTCGAGGCCCGTCCGTCCGTCCGATCTTGGGTGTTGGCCTCTTCACGATGTCTAAATACGGTCGTCCAATCGGCCGGGTCAAGAGGTTGCAAGGGGAACAGCCCGTTGCAAGAACCCGAAGCCAGGAAAGCAAGGAACGGCTCCTCTCGGTTCGCTGTTCTAGCTGCATCACGCCCTGCGCATTTCGCACTAATTGTTCTGATGAATCATGCATGCGAGTCCAATGCACCACATGTGCAAGTGCCCTATGTATGTATGTATGTATGTATGTATGTATGTATGTACCTACATACCTACGGAGTACATGTATGTATGTACGTTACCGGTATGCGTGTAAATACAATCTACCGGCAGCTGCTCGCTCAGGCCTCCGCTTGCCGAATTGTGCCATTCTGCCATCCGCGTTGTTCAATGCCTGGACACGGGTCTGTTGGGCGCCAGGACTCAGGAGCGGCGTTGAAATACAATAATCTATGTATGAGTAACAGATACCGAGTATATAATGTACCTGCGAATTTGCCAAGTTGTCTGTCAGCTACTTACATACACTATGTACATATCTGCCAGTTGTCTCGTTGGCCCCGTTGCCCTCCGTTGCTCTCAGCCTCTTTGAAGTGCCCCCCTTTCACTTTGCCCCCCCTTTGCCCCGCCTTCTCCCCTGCAGGCTGCACCATGCCACCAATGCCCCTGGCGCCCCTTGTGTAGGTACATTGTACTCCGTATGTATGTACATACATAGGTACATGCACATGTACAATTGGGGCCCTCGCCGCTCCGTCGCCCTCGGACCCACCCAGTGCCAAGTCTGGTTCCCGATTCCCCAAGAAATCAACTGCAAGCCCGTTCCAGTGCCGGCACATCGCTAACATTAGCGCTGCATTGCCTGTGCGTGACCCCATCGACGCACCTGTTGCAGGACTTGCAGCCACTTAAAGTGTCAAGTTCCTTGCAGCTCACTCCGGCGGCACGCGCCACATTCATTCCCCTGGGCCTCTCTCGATTTTCTCCCAAACGAGGTTCTCATCACACAATCGAAGTCTCCGTACTTTGCCTGGTGCTGCCTGATGCAATTTTCTTCTTCTTCACTCCACCTCACATTCACTCGACTACGCTTCACAACTCGTCTGCGATACTTGGCCTGTACCGTCGATTGACACGACTGTCCATCTCTCCGCCATTGTCCCCCGCCGAGCCCTCCGCCGAGCATGAGCAGTTCCACCGACGGCTGAGACATTCACTCCCTCATCGAGTCATCATCCATCGTTTCCCGTTCCGAACCTACAGTGAGACCGACCTGTACGCACAACCCACAACCCACAGTTCTCCTCTTCATCTGGAATCTGTGATCTTCGTCCCACGCTCGACTACTACCTTTATCCTTCTGCCCGGCCCGCAGAGAAGCAGATTGCTTGCATACGTACGCCAACTCGTGTCTGTGAACGGCAGTTTATAGCGTCCTCATCGTTGTCTTCCAGTTTCACCTTGTGGCATCGACGCCAACTCTAAGAGAAGATATCCTCTTCAGCGCTGCACCCGTTGTTACGCGCTGTCTACAACGCGTCGAACTGTTATCTGGTCAATCCTCTAATTGCTATAGAAATTTGGGAACCGCAGCGAGCGGCACCGATATTGGCGCCATTCTATCTGACCTGGACTTTTACCTGCAAACGAAAGATTCGATATATTGCCACAGGTGTGTGCCATGATAATTGTCCACAATGTTCGCACATAGCAGATTCTGTCTTCTACGAGACGATCACTGTCAAACCCCTTTGCACGAGAACCTTTAGGCGTTCATCATGTCTCCATCACGAGAATTACTTGCTCCCATAGTTGTATCTACTGAACTAATGACCATCATTTGCTAGTACATCGTCGCTGCACCTTTCAAACGTTTCGACCTCGATGACTCAAGAAGGTCCAAAGTGAAATACACGCCGGGGTAAAGGCAAGAGGAGTAGAGGGAAAAAGTCAACTGCTCACACACGAATCCCTACTGTCAGTCTCTGCGGCAACTTTCCATTTCCACAAGTTTTGACTCGCACTGTACGCGGCACGCTTTCGAGATGAACCGGTTCCGCACCAAGAAGAAGGCCAGGGATGATGCCTCTATAGGCGGGCGTCCGTCGATTGATGCTGAGCCTTCTGGCCCTTTCAGGATGTTTGGGAAAAAGAAGACGCAAGACGACGAACCGAAGCCAGAAGTCGACCTGGCTGCAGCCCTTCCCTCCAGTGATGATTTTCGCACGAGTTTGCTTATGACCGGACTTTCAGCACGCTTTTCCATGCTTCGTGAGCAAGATGATCCCAATAGTAAGCTCGGAAAAGCCAGCGACGACAGCGTCCTGCACCCAAATCGGCAGTCGAAAATGGGAGGGTACGGAGGCCTAGGTGGCGGGCTAGACGACATTGCCGAAATCGAATCGCTCAGAGCCCCGCAGATGGGACGCTTCGACGCCTATCAATCAGATGATGCTTCGTCTACGACTGGTAGCGTAATGAGCCGTGCCAAGCCAAACGAGGGCAACAATCTATTTGGTGGCCGGCAAAAGATATACAAGTTGACTGCTGGATCGAGGGCCGGTATGTCTGGTAGGGCACTGTACGAGGATGATGTAGCGCAATCTTCTTTTCAACGCTGGAGGCAAGCAGAGAAAGAGAAGAATGCGGCCGCGGTCGCCGAGCATCACAACGGCGCCTTTGAGGCAGAAGCCCCGATCGATTATAATATGCGACGAGAAACAAGCTCTACGACATCCTCGGCGCCTTCCGTTGCCCGCAACTCCACGGCGGCGACTTCCATCACGTCCCAACCATCTTCCATCAAAGACACACACTCTGGCATGTCTCTGCCAGGGCTGGAGCGAAATGTTACCCGGACTCGAAGGCTCTATGAACAAGGACTGACCCAAGACCTTCACGACCACCAGTCGTCATCACTGTCTCGAATGGACACCTTATCTAAACAGGGATCGTTTGGTACCAAATCACCCGACCCGACCTCCGTCGTCCCTTCGCCCACCGCCAGCACTTTTGGTGATCGAGTCGCAGATCGCCGCACAGTGATCTCGAAAGCAAGCGCTCCCAACTTGCGCTCGTTCAGCCCCCATACCCTCAGTTCCTCTCAGACGAGCCCCGCGGAGTCTGCCATGAGCAAGTTCACGAGATCAGATCAGAAGTCGAGCTTTGGATCAACACCACCTCTCAGCCCTCCCATTAGTGAGACTGAGGAACCTTCCGCGCTCGCTACCCAGGTGGGCGATCGTGGAAAGGCCACGGCAATGGGGGTATTACACCGGCCGTCGATGCAGTACGATGAGACTCGATATGCCCAAAGGCAACGCCAGCTACAACAAGGCCGAGAGACGCCCACGCTAAGAAACACTTCCGGTCCAGCGACTTCGTCGACTCCATCCATGCGGCAAAGATCTAGGTCGTCTTCGGCGCAGAGGACTACGACTGAGAGGACTGCCCCTCCAAAGGCTCCGCTGCCCACCATCCCAGTCAATGTTGCAGCTCAAGTGGAAGTTCCTGGCAGCACTGTCTTTGATGACAGTGACCATCCTTTGGTGGCGAAGAGCAAGCGGCCCGACTTGTCTGTCATCCCGCCTCAACTCACGATCAAGCGGCCTGACGACCAAGATCACCCTGCATTTCGTAAATCCGCACTTCCAACCCCTCTCATATTGAGCTCACCGAAAAGCCCGGATAGCCAAGGCTTTCCCACAGCCGGCGCCGCTCAGCCTGCGCCGCCGGAGGACTCGCCGACATTGGGCCCCAATGGTGGTCTTAGCGTGAGTGGTATGGTCCGGCATCATCTACGAAACTGTAGTGGAGCTTCATCGATGTATGGTGCCGCCAGCCACGAGACGGAAAGGGATGAGACAGATAGACTGGGTGACTTGTCTCCCAAAAGCAGTGTCGAGATGAAGACTGATGACGGCGGTGATGGCGGTGATGACGGTGATGTTGACCGTGATGAATTTGCGCAACACTTGGCGGACGGTGCCCGGCGTGTACGTGAACGGCTCAATACGTACGTCGAGTCGGACAATGATCACTCTGCTCCCCCGACACCTCCACAATCTGAACAGAACAAAGATTTTAACCATTCCAAAACAAGTGGTTTCCCAACGTTGATACCAAAGTCAAGTCGAGGCGCACTCTTCGACAGAAGCGAAAAAGACCGGGGTCGTGCGATGGGGCTGAAGAGCACTGGCAGCCATCACGGCTATACAGGCGGCCGTGGACCCTCACCTCGCAATACATCCAGCAGCCGCGGCCCTTCGCGGAATCGAGCCGAGACAATAGACCAAGGCGAGATTGGCACGGCATTGGCAGGCGAGAACGTGCACGTCGGGCTAAAGGCGTTTCGGCAGGCACGTCGAGAACTGCAACGGATGAAGGAAGCCGAGGTGCAGAATCGCCATGAGCAGAGGTCAAGCCCTAGCCAGGAACGTACTGCCTACAGTCGGACTCCGTCTTACGAGAATGGGCCTCCGCCAGCTCTCTTCAATCGCATGCCCCGCGGGGACGATCAACTAGCGTACGGTGGCCGTTCTCGAGCAGCGTCGCGAGCCGCGTCGGAGCGAGACCGAAGTGGCTCGGAGGCCAGCAATGGCGCATGCAACTTCAGTCGAGGTCCTAGACTCCGCAATGGTTCAGTGACACATGATGAGCATTTCGTGAAAGCGGGTGCCAGTGGCGTTGCTGGCTCAGAGGTCCAACGGCCAATCTTGGAGTCTCCGAGTAGGTCGCATACACCTTATATGGCCAATGGACCGCCGCCTGCGGCAATGGTTATGAGCCCTGGCTCCATGCATGGCCCTCACTCTCACGCTCCTCACGCCCATCACGCCTATCACGCTGGTCCTCACGGGCTTCATGGGCCCCCAGGCGTCGGCGGTCGTGGCGAACCAGGTGGTCGGTACTTTGCACCTCGCATGCAGAGTCCCACGCCCCACGATGCTCATCATTACGGTAGAAGCCGCAACGGCAGCTTGATAAATTCAGCTGTGTCTAGTCCCAATTTGCACGGCATGGCCTCAATGGCCTCACCCCCTCCTCTACCGCCCATAAATCCTCGCCGGAAGAATGGTATGCCACGGTCCGGCGAAGAAGGTTCTGGCGCTGTATCTCCTAGCAGTCCATTTGGATTGTCGGATGGATACACTGGAGACGACGATACTGCCGGCGATCATTACCGAAGGGCCAGAAGTGCCCACGGACAGATGCGACACAATCCATCGGCGGCCGTGCGACCACCCATTCCCCATTCTAATTACTCCAGTGCCAGCATGCCCGGCGGCATGATCTAAAGATGTCACAAATTTCAATGGAAATTTGCTGAGCCATTGGGTCTAGACGCGCAGTAATCAATCATCCAAGGGTTAGTGTGCTGCATGGCGCACTGCTTCAGCCCGGCCAGGAACCCAGACCAGTGCGAACGAATGACGGCCTTTGTTGCAAATTTGAACTCATTAAGCGATGACTGAGTCAGGCGGCCAAGCAGATGGCTTGTGGCCCCTCTGCGACTCTCAGGCTCTTGTTTTCATCTCTTTCTTTTAATTCTTTTTCTTCTCTTCTTCTTCTTCTTCTTCATCCTCCTCCTCCTCCTCTTCTTCTTCATCCTCCTCCTCCTCCTCTTCTTCTTCTTCTCTTCTCTTCTCTTCTCTTTTTTTAACTCTTCCTTCTTCTATTCCTATTCTCCCTCCTTCCTCTTCTTTTTCACATTATTCCTTTCCATAAGACGGCTTTGACTGTAAATCACGTGGAAACAATGTACAATCTCGTCATTTTGCGTAGCTTTGCCTGTATTTATTTCCATTGATTCTTTCCTCCCAATGTCACGTCTGATTGATTTGCTATGTGTTTCTTTATACTTTTTCTTGTTTGTTCACTTCTTACTCTTTTTCGCCAGTGTTTCTCAAATATCTTGACCGAATAGACACTCAAGTCAAGTCGCGGTCTCTGCTTCCCCGTCGGCTATGCGGCGATTTGGGCACCTCAAAGAAGATCAGGCTGGACTCTTGATCTCATGCTTCTTTCCCGTGTACCTATTTCGCGCGAGCATCTCGCATGGAAGAGAAGGCAAAGAATAGGGCAGGATAGGGAGGAGGCATGACGGAGGAGTATATTAAGGCGCAGTGTTGTTGAAACTTGTGGGATCACCATCACCGGCCAATCGCGTATAACGGCTTTACGAACGAATATACAGGTGAAGAACCGCGGTGGCGCTTATAGTGGATGTATGAGTAGGGCGGGCAATGGATGTTTATTAGTTGCCAAACGGTGTGTGTCTTAGTGCCCGTCTGTCTGTCTGTCTGTCTGTGCTATATGAGTGCATGTTTCGATGGTGCCTACCTGAATTTGTCAGACCAAGGGGGGCTTTAGTACCGACTTGCAATGGGTCAGAAGAGCGGCGGCAGCAACATTGCCGCGGTGGTGCTATTGCGCAATCTAAAATTTATGTATGTATATGTTGCATGCACATGCTTGATAGGTATATTTTCTGCACCGACCCAAGTTAACTTCAACTTAGCACCATCCCATCCCGGCCATGACACTCCCAACCAACCTGCATCCCCAAAGTACCTCTTTTTCCAATCTCGGACAGAGATTGCAAAAAAAGTGCGTAACAAGGAGCAAGGATCCTTCTGTTTCTACCTCTCTACCAATCAAGGAAACAGTGATGAAAACAAACTGATGGCTACAATCGTCTCTGATCAGGCACTACACTAATCCATGGGTGCAGAAGATGTAGATCAATCATGTATTATCTGTGAAGATGGGGCTGGCGTTGTGGGATTCCGAGAGACACACGCGTGCACAGAAGTAGATGGACTGTGTATTATAACTTAATGAAATTGCTTTTTTTATTCTCTTTGGGGCACATCGATCCCTTGTCTCCAAACCGTCTGCTTGTGCAATCTCTGTCGTGCCCTGTCTCCTGAGGCCTCTTTCAAGTTTCTAGGAACAAGGGACCAGTAGTCCATGCACATGTGGTGTCCACAAAGAGCCTTCAGCCCACACAAGCTAGGTACCTAGGTAGGTAGGTATGTACATCAAGAATCCAGGATTCGTCTTCTAGGGCTGGACAAAGTCCCGAGCGGGAGGATTCTACTGTAGCAATGCCTGACTCGGTTCGCGGTGCGGCTTACGTATGTAGCAGCAATTCCATACTGTGGGACCAGGACACAACGAACGGGTGAGTTGGACAAATGGAAGAAATGACAGGTCAGAGGAGAGATAGGGAAGAAAGGGGGCGAGAAAGAAGAAGAAGAGGAGGATATCAATAAGACAAGAAAAAGAAATGTATACGAAACGACACAAAAAGCTCAGAGGTGCACTAAGCTGGTGACAGCGTTGAGAACTTGAGTTTAGAACTTTAGAGAGGAAGTCGCCCGCGCCGTCGACAAATCCTGGTCGTTGAATCTTGAGCTCAGAGTAATTTCAAAAAGGGAACAAGAGAAACACAATCTCGCAGCCCGATTCCGCAGTCTTTTCGGTAGAAGGATATATAAAGAGGCGAGAGGAGTATCATAGAGATAGAGCTGTTGTATCATAGTCGGAGATATCCGGGTATCTTTTTGTTGCTTCAGTAATTCGGCATCGTTCGCATTTGTTGTCATGGGAACAGAAGCATAATATGATGATAGCGTCTATTCCTGCCGTAGAATTCTGGCTGGTGAAGCGCTGAAGAGAGCTCAATGGATCCGTTCTTTTTTCTCGCCTTGACTTTATGAGATGGGGCAGTCTTTGCATTGTTCGTGCCCGCAGGCGCTGCACTTGGTGCTGATGACAATCATACCACCGCATTTACAGCAATATTCATAGGCAGGCATGTCGTCGATTATTTCTTTTCGTGTTCCTTTTCAGTATGCTTCTTTCCGTTTTCCCAGTGCCAGGACGTCTTTGTGGAGGTTTTCTGGACTGCGAGTTGGCGAGTTTGAACGTGGACCTTGGGCCGGTGAGGAGTGAATTGTGTGTGCTTCTCAAATGTCGCGGGCAGTATCGGTGACTTGAAACGGGAGAAGAAACTTATAGGCGGATAATTGAACCTGAATGTGATGCGATGTACCTATGTAGTTGTGATCTTGGGGCTGACTTTGGCCTGATGTGATGTGATGTGATGTGGTGTGATGTTGTGTTGTGCCAGGTCATGTGTTAACTCGTAAAAGGGCATAATCAGGCCACTTCGTCCTGTACATTCTTTACGAGGGAAGAGCACAATATTTATAAAAGCACGAAGGCCCGGGGGACGGCATTTGGGAAGGAGAGAGGTTGGCGCCTGTTTTTTTCCTTTTTTTTTCCTTCCTCTTTTTGCTTTTCCCGTTCAAATGCCTAGGTACCTACCTAAGGTACTCCGTACAGACTGTGACTCTTGCGAATGGACGGACAGATGGCCGCGTGTCTACTCCGTACATGGCACTTCACTTGTGACTTTACCTATTACCAGCTGTCGCAGATAAATCGGACGATAGACGACAGTGGTCTAGGTGGCAGCCACTAACTTAATAAATCATAGTCACCAGACAGGCGCAGCGCTGCGATAAAGGCATAATCAGGAATGGCATGACGTGTTTTGATCTGTCATAGGCTGGGCCTGGCCTCTGGTTGGCCACTTCAGACGAGACCAACAGATACTCCATTAGGTAAGAAACGGACTGCACGTGCTCTTGGCACTTTGAAGAGGCAGATTGTTAGCAACTTGCAAGCATACCTCCTTGTTGTAACTTGTACGTGTCGGCAGAGGAGGCCAACGACTCCAAGACGACGCCGTCCCGAGTCCCGACTCCCATAATCCATTGCTCCCGCTGATCCGACGACGCCATCGCATGCTGCGCACGGATGGGGATGAGTCGCGCTTGTCGCAGATGAGGAAAGGAGCCATGCGCATTCTAACTTATTATAAATCCACGCCCACGTGCGCGCAGAAAGAAAATGTGTCCGGGGTCCGGGGTTGGAATGCACAAGTCAGCTTGGAGTCTGGACCAAGCCTCGCTGAGTCGCCGATGTTAGTTGACCCGGACATTCGAGGCTGACTGCCTCTTCAGCAGCCAAGGCACTATTCTGCGCACTCCGGCCTCATTGTGAAAAGTGGCAAGACGAGACGTTTTTCAGCTCGTGATGAGCCGTAGCAGGCCTCGGCCGCGCAGTATATGATCCATGGCTCCTCCATCATCACCGACGTTGTGTCAGTGTGTTTCTTGCTCCTCTGCCCTTCGTTTGGACGGTTGGGCCAGAGATCGGAGAAGAATCGGGAACATATTGCTCCAACTCAGAAAATGGTACCCAAGCCCTGTAGCCAGCGCAAATGCCAAAGCCTCATGTTCGGAGACCACTGATCTGCAAGACACGTCAACTGATGCCATACAACGCAGAGAATCCCACTCCGACAAGCACAGCCCGTCTCAGACGATGCAGCTCCCCCGGTTTCAGCAGTCGTCCAGCTACACCCGGTGCCCGTCAAAAAGGCTCTGCTCGTCAAAGTAGTGACGCCCAATGCGCCGGTATGCCACGTGGACCATGTTCCCTGCGACATTGTTCTTGTCCTTGACGTCTCGACCAGCATGCGAGATGATGCGCCCGTGCCTGGAGATTCAGAACCCACCGGCCTGAGTGTCATGGACTTGATCAAGCATGCCGCTCTCACCATCCTTCAAACACTCACTCCAGGCGATCGGCTGGGCATCGTGGTCTTCGGGACGAGGTCAACGGTTATTCAGTCTTTGCTGTATATGAACGAAGGGAACAAGAAAACGGCCCGTGCAAAGATCAAGGGCCTCCGATCGAGCGGGAGCACAAATCTTTGGCACGGTATCCAGAATGGGATCCGGGTGTTTGACGAATCGCTGGACAATGGAAATGTTCGTGCCATGATGGTCCTGACAGACGGCATGCCGAACCATGGGTGAGAATTTTGCTTTCTTTTTCCTCAGCTCTCATACTCAGATCCGATGTCATCTTATTCTTCTCCCCTCTCCGCGCACTGATTTCGGTCAATTCAAGGCATCTAATGTAAACAAGGTGCCCCCAGCAGGGCTTCATCCCGAAGCTAAAAGCAATGCAGCCCCTCCCCGCCACTCTCGACACATTCGGCTTCGGCTATGGCGTGCGATCAGGACTGCTCAAGTCTCTGGCAGAGTTTGGCCACGGAAATTACGCCTTCATTCCTGACGCTGGCATGATTGGAACCGTATTTGTGCACGCCGTGGCCAATTTGCAGGCGACTTTTGCCACCGAGGCCTTTCTGAGCCTGACATACTCGCCCTCGATCCAGGTAACGGAAGTCGGAGAGACGACGGCTGTGAAGCAGCGGCCCCAGAGGACCGTCTTGGAGAAGGAAACTCGCATGGCGCTACATGTTTCTCTAGGGAATCTGCAGTTTGGCCAAACTAGAGACCTCTTTCTGCGCTTCAAGCAAGCGCTGTTCGAGACACGATCCGTGGCGGTCGGAGGTGCGGCAGAAGCAAATTCCACCATGACAGCCACGCTCTCATACCGAAAAAGCAAACTCGGCCCCATCGGCAGTAAATGCATCCCCGAAGCACCCATAGTCGTGAGCACACAAGCCTATCTCTTGCAAGTGTCAAAGAGCCTCAGCACCGCCGAGCTCGCCTACCACGAATCTCGAGCCGAAATCTGCCGCTTCTTGTCTTCCCTGTTCCCTCTAGGACCTGACGGCGAGCATCACGCCGACCTCACAACGTGCGAGTCCTACAAGAGGACCCTAGCTGAGCTAGTAGCCAGAATACCAGCCCAGCACTTTCACGATGCTAGAAATATCTCCCTCATGCAGGATCTCAACGGGCCGCTCCCCCACGGACAAATCTCCGTAGCTATCAACAACACAGCCCATCTCTACAAATGGGGCATCCACTACCTCCCGTCCTACATGAATGCCCACTCGCGACAGATATGCAATTCCTTCAAGGACCCGGGCCCTCTACAGTATGGCGCGGAGAGTCCACTATTTATCTCATGCCGGGATCGTCTAAACGATGCTTTTGACAGATTGCCACCACCGGGCGATGACCAACCATTCTTAAAAGACTCTTCTTCTTCGTCTTCTACTTCATTCTCGCCATCGTCAGCCCATAGTCACTCCTCGTCTACCGCACCACACGAACACCGTCCACCGCCACCCCCCCTCGCCTTGTCCATGAGTCGCTACCGCAACCCCGCAGGTGTTTGCTTTGCAGAAAACACACCCGTCGAGCTCGCTTCCGGTAGCACGCTACCTATCCGACTCCTCCGTTGGGGTACCAAGGTACGCACCCCGGCCGGTGCGCGCCAAGTCGCCATGGTGCTGCGAATGGCTGTGCAGGACGAGACGCTGTGTTGCGTGGTATACGGTGTATCGGGACATTGTAGCTTGCTTGTCACGCCGTGGCATCCGATCTCGCTTGATGGGGGCGCGACGTGGATGTTTCCGGGGCGGTTGGTCGGCGATGATATGTATGTGGTTGAGTATACTGGGTGGGTGTACTCGGTGATGTTGCAGCCGGATGGGAATGCTGCGTCGCATGCTATTCGTGTGGGGGGGAGCGGGAGCGATGGCGTCTGGGGCGTTACACTGGGACATGGTGTTGTGAGGGGTCGTGATGTTAGAGCGCATTGCTTTTTGGGGGATTACGGTGCCGTGGGGAGGAGCTTGGCTGGGTTGGGGGAGGATAAGTTTGGGGTGGTGGAGGGGAGGGGTGTGAGGGATGGGAGGGGATTGGTTTGTGGGTTTGGTGTTGTTGAAGGTGATAGCGAGAATATGTGAATACTGGAAGCTGAAGTTGGCTTTCATCTCATATGGTATCCGGTGGTGGAAGCGGGTGGCCACTGGCTGCCTGTCGCAGTACAGCGACAAGGGCGTCCTGCACCCGGTGGCCTACCACTCGGCTCGACTTACCGCGGCGCAGCGGAATTATACGATGCACGATAAAGGAGTTGTTAGGCAACATCTCATGCTTGAAGTCTTGGTCGGCGGAGCTTCGGAGTGCTGCCCGTCCTTTTACGATACTGACGGACCACAAGAACCTGGAGTGCTTCACGACTCCGAGGGAGATGTCGGAGCGACAGGCGCGCTGGGCGGAGGTCCTCGCCTTATTCAATTGCCACCTTCGGTACCGCCCTGACGCTCTCTCGAGGCGGGAGCAGGACGACAGCGACCGTCGACGAGGACGAGGACGAGGACCCCATAGATGTCAGCGTCAGTACAGAGGAGGTAGATGGTATGGGCGCTCAAGTATGAGCCGCTTACGACGACGCTTACACAACGGGTTCACGATCCGGCAATATTAGGACACCCAGGCAAGATCATGCTTGTGGTGTCACTGGTGTGTGTGACTGTAAATGCAAACATATACCGCGAGGTGTTTGCCGCCGACGAGCAGCCTTCTGTTGAAGAATCGGAAGGGCTCTCTATGGAGTGTTTGAAAAAATATGCGAGAACGCGACCTTCCAGGCACTGCGCAGAGACTACCATTGGGGGGGGATGTCGACGGACGTAGCTCGGTTCATCCCAAACTATCATTGCGTCGCTAGCCGTAAGAGCAGGAAGGCCCTCAACGGTCTTCTTCAGCCCAACTCTTAAGCATCCTCCTGGGCCTCGCGAAGAACTTCAATCATCTCTGAGTAGAGCTCACGATTAGGCGTGTGCTGCACTTTCCCATCGGGAAATACCTTCTGCCGTAGCTTGTTGACATGAGGAATCAACGGCTTGTAATACTCCGTGCAAGCAGCGCGTAGTTCATCCATGAAAGAACCTTCGTCAAAAACCAGCCCTGCCTTCAAATTTGCCAGTGCAGTGTCGGCAATACAATCCCAAACGTCATAACTAGTTTTCGGCTTAGCTTGTTTGCCAGGCGCTTCATAGTTGATGCATATCCAGAACAAGACCCAAAAGAACGACTCAAGATCATGCATGAAGCTGTGTTCTTGGCCACGAAGGAGGAGAATCGCCATGAAAGCTGTGGTGCCCGTCCTGCCCTGTGCCCCCGTAGGCTGCTTACGCCTTTTTTCGACGGCGAGATCCAGGTCAGTCAGAAAGTATGACCAGGATGGATTGTATGGATCCTCGTTGATCATTAGATTGTTGGGTGAAATATCCCTGTGCAATATACCTTTGTCGTATAAAGACTGATGGCCGATAATGCAGCCTTCGAGACAGGCAAGCAGCGCCTTGCAAGAGCTAGCTTCAAAAATGGGTTTGCCGTAATCCTTGACGATTACACGCCGATGCACCCTGTTTGGTAGCCCGGCCGGTGTCTGACTAACAGTCTCTCTTGACGATCTCGATCGCTTTGTGCTCGTGCATGTAGTTGTCGGGCGCTTCCACAGTAAGTCTGTTGTCGCTCTGCTGGGGGGCTGTAAGGGACCTCGCTGATAGTTCGAAGCAGTTGTTATGTCCAGTCCTCGTCGAATACAGTCACGAGCGTCGTCATTCATGCCTCGAACTCTTACGGTTTCGTGGTGATAGTATCGAGCCACGTTGATGGCGTTTTGCCTATCCGCCTGCAACAGCATCTCGCCCTCCTCGTCTCGTTCTGACAACTGCCATGAGTCTTTGATGACTAGTGGCTTCTCCGGATGATCTTTGTTATAAGCTCTCCAGCAGGTTGTTCCTCGACCTACTATACCACGGGACCGGAATATCAACTCTTTAATGACGATGCACTCCGATTTTCCATCCCGTTCGATCTCTATAAATTGCTGGCCATCAGGTCCCTTGATCGTGGGATCAAAGCCCAGATCCTCTTCGCTCATCCAGAGGAATCCGAGAATAACTTGGATGAACTGCACAGGCTCTTTATTGATATCAATTTGCTGAGACGCGATACCGCCGATCCTGTCGAACACCCAAACCCTCATAACAGAGCCGCAGAGAGTGAACCCTAGGACAAATCGCCTCGTTGGTTGTGCAATCAGCACTTCCCGTGCATGCGTAGCAAGGTCAAGCCACGCCTCCGAGGCGTTGTCGGCTGTGGGTTTGCTATTGAGCTCCCCAGGAACCAGTATTTGGCACCAGTTATATCTCCCATCTTGCAGACCATGATTCAGATCTTTGGCGTAAATGAAGCCAGCGTCCAGCTTTCGCTCAGTAACAGCCCCGCCAGTCGTCTTGCCCGAGTCCCCCATAAGCGCTCGTTGATCCGACGTCTGCCGCCGGAAGGGACGGGCGAATTTCTCGAGCTTCTTGCAGAAAGCATATAGCCATTGGATGACTTCCTCTTCGACGGCACTCGTTGGCCAGTCTTTCCACATATGATTGATGTAATTCAGTTCTCGACGGCGATGTTTTCCGTCACATATTTCGCCATGTGTGCATCGCTTGAAAAAGCGTTTCGACACCTTCCTCAGATTGTAGCTGCTTGGAAAGAACGAGTTTAAGAGGTTTGGGACGCCAACATATAGATGGCCCAGCTCCCGCTTCAGATTGTGAACAACCTTTCGATACTCTGACGAGTCTACCCAGCCGTCTGTGTGGCGCGAGACGGGTTTAGATGGTTTTTGAGACACGAGGGAGTCGGGAGGCGTGGGGTTTGCGGCAATAAGATTCCAGGCCTCGTCCCATATAATATTGTCGCTGGACATATTCAGAACTGCTTTGAGGATAGGTCTGAGGCAATCGGCTCTGATCTCGCGCTGTATTATAGAGAAGCTGATCTCGGCTAGATCAGCAAGGCCACGGAAGCCCTGTAGAGCGATGGCTGCTGGATGGACGTGTAAGGAAGTCAGAAGAATTGGAGCCAGGGACCGCAAGTCTGAGAACAAGTTAGCATATGATCTGATCGCCTCGATCCACCTCAGCCTACTCACCGTCTTCAATGACTCGGTCAACCGCGGCGGTGTCGCAGACTCCCCTCTCTCTTGCAATAGAGCGGAATCCATCGAGATGATTTCCAATGGGGTTATTTTCGATTGTCCATTTCCAGTGTTGGGGGTCCATTGGATCATACGGAAGGAGAAACCAGAAACGCTGATGTTAGAGATGAGTGGCCCTGGCAGAGATGGGTCGCAAGATGAGTGGAAAGAAGAAGCATTTCACTCAGTATGCCCAACAAGGCACGTGACCCATACAAGAACCGCAGACTGCAATACGCGTCGAAGCTCACGTCGGGACTTGGCACACAATTTCTTCAGTTTTGCCTAACAATCTTCGTATTAAAGTACAAAGTAACGAGGAGAAAGTGCAGAACTAGATCATTATAGCCAGTATACCCCGTCCTATCCGCCCTGCTATGGCCCATCGTTGCTCTGCTCCAATCCACATGTTGCAGGCGCAATGGCTCATTCAACATGTTTCAATAAAGGAGCCTGCCTATCCACCGTCAAGCGAAAACAGTGCTTTTTCAATCTTTACTAGATACTAGATGTGCGTGGCCCAGCCACCAAATAGCTCCAGCATACAAGCCAACACGCCATCTCACCCACCCCTACCTATTCCCCCCCCCGGTCATCACTTATACTGTATTCCTAATCCTACACGCGTCTCCTCTGATAGCTCTCCTCCCGTCCTGGCTCTCTTCGCCGGGCTGCCAAGCTGACTCCCCTGCGCGCGCTGGCTCTGCTGGCTCTGCTCGCGAAGAATATCCTCCGCCACCGCCTTCTCCGCCGCAGCACGTCCACTCCCCCAATTCTTATCCGGTACTTCCCCCCCAGAGCGTACATCCGACTCCCGCAGCTTCGCCTGCAACCTAATCGACTGCTCAGCCGGCCTAGGCGACCCATCCCGACACCCCTCCGGACGACCCATCACCAGACTCCTCCTAGCAGAGTGATGCCGCCTCAACGACTCCTCCACTCCCTGACCCCCCTCGGTAGCCTGGCTTGCCTGCCCCTCAAAAACCTCCCCATCATCCCCTCCCTCATCTTCCTGTGGCGCCTTGCCCGCATGGGACGCCAAGGCAAGAGACGCATATTCCCCCACAGATTCCAGCGCCTGCCGCGCCAACTCCTCATTATCGTCCACGGAAATGGTACTCTCCCTGCTCTTTGCCCTCTGTCCTCGCGAAGATAAGGGCGTCGTGTATTGGTTGCGCGGCCGGGGCGGCTCAGTCTGTGGAACGAGATCCACGGAAGGTAACAGGCCCGTACCGGTGGCGTCGCCGCCACGACGGGACCAGTGCACGGGGGTAGTCGGAAGGGAGGACATGGACTGGGCGTTGCGGTGATGTCGGCCTGGTTGTCTGTTCGGCACGTTTCTGTGGGGTGTTGCTGGCGTAGAGGGTGCACTGATGTTCTGGTCGAGCGGCTGGGTCTGGGTCTGGCTCATAGCCTGCAGGAGAGCTGAGAGTCCGTGTTCGCGGCCGCCGTTAACGTGCTCTCTTTGCGGGTCTCCCTCTCGTCCAGTGTAATTTTCGTCTTTCTCGGCGGCTCGCTCTCTTTGCGATGAGCGAGTCGTGTGGTAGTGATATTGTGGAGGTAGTTTCTGATGGGATGTCCGGGACTGCTGCGCTGTCGACGAGGACCCCTTTTCGGGCTTGGGTGTCATGGCGCTGTGGAAGATTCCTCCGGGGCCGCATAGCGTTTGGAAATGTTCTCGATTTTCCCGTATACGCGTGAGAAGTATTTCTCGCTCTTCTTCCAGGTGCGTGGTCTCGTCTTCCTTCTGCTGGATGACCTTCTTGGCTACCTTGAGCCGATGATGGAGGCGCTCGTTTTCTTCCATGGCAGCTTCGTACCACTGCTTCATTTGTAGATATTTGGACTGTATCGAGTCTGGCGCTGTGCTGAGATCTCTCCTGGCCTGGCGTGAATGCTCGGCCGTTCGCAATGCTTCCACCTCCCGCCGCATCATCTCGTGCTCAACGAGGGAGCGTTTCACGTCGTCTTCGGACTGGAGGCTGAGGAGATTGTACTGCAGCTTGAAGTGTGCCGTCTCCATCTTGAGCTTTTGCTGCTCCGCAATGCACGTCTGCAACATAAACCTGAGCTCATCCGAGGAGGCATTCATGATCTGCTGTGGGAACGGGGGGCAATATTCGGTGCCGGTTTCGCGCTCGCGCAGGGTCTTGAGGATGGTCGCTGGGGGAGAGCAGAGCGCAGATGTTTGTTCTAGTTGTAGCTGCGATTGTGATTGTGATTGTGATTGCGATTGCGATTGCGAAAGTGTTTGTACGACCGTCTCGCTGTGGGCATCGGCGTGTGGGTGACCAAACGGCGGCGGGGTAAGCGAGGAGGGGATCACCGTTGACTCTCGTCGGTCGTCATTGACTTCAGTTCGGAAGGAATGATCAGTATCCATGGGCGATGGAGGGCCCTCTTCGGTCGTAGGCAGAGTCACTTGCGACGCAGCGTCCTGTAGCGGAGATGGATCATCGGGACTAAGAGCCATGACGTCTGTGTCGCTGGCCTGGAGAGCATCGACTTGGGCGTTCGAGGCCATGGTGAGGTTTTGATGCTCTTGCATTTTTCCTCCAGTAAAAAATACAGTAGAGAGCCCAATGCAAGCCTGTCCAAGACAAAGCCGGACTCCGAGGCCGCGTAGCAACTTTGCTTGACGAGTAGGAGAGCCTCTTGGTCTGAGATGGCCGGATCCTCAGACAATGCCACCAATGGCAGAAGAAAAGTCGTGGGCCTGAAGCAGTGTTGCCAGAGTGAATTGGCTTCGACAAGGCAGTGCGAGAGAGCGGTGACGGGCCAATGGTGTGTGGTCGTAGGTATGTCACGACTCACGCGATGATAGGCGATGGAGGGCAACAACTTGACATTCGACGCGCGCTCTCACAGGCGATTTGGAGTGGCTGCAGGCGGTGGACAAAGCTTTAGCTGCGCGCGGCAACCAATCAAACACGAACTCGGGTGTGGCTGACGGCGAATCCACCAAACATTCGCGCATTTACTCCAACGGGAAGATTTCTAGCCTCGTCCCGTGCCTAGAGGCTCTACTATCTAGGAGTCTAGAGCCTAGAGGAGGTACATACATACATAAGCTTCTACCTGCCGGACCCTCCCACCTGTGAATAATCTCCCTGACGGCTACGGACGGCTTCACGCAACATTCTCAACACACTCCATCTTCGCCTTCCCCCTCACCCTCACCTTCCCGCTAGCTCTCCACCGCCTCACCCTCCCCGACAAGCTCCTCACGGCCACCGACGGCAAAATCACAGGCCACGCAAACACAACCGCCAGCCACCACGCGCCCACCGCCGCCTTATCCCATCTCGAACCCCCCGAATCCAGATACCACTCCGGAATCCATCTCCCCGCCCTCCCGTGCCCATTGAGACACAGCACGCAGATAGCCCCAAACGCCAGCCAGCCCACAATCGAGATGGGAATGAGCACCTTGACGATATTGTCTGGCTTGTAGTAGTCGGCTGGGTTTTTCATGTCGGAGAATACGGAGCGGTCGTCGAGGATCCATCGCCGTGGTGAGGCCGTCATTGCGGCGCTGACTGCCCTGCTGGCTGCTTCCGTCACAGCTTCGCGGCTGACTTTTTGCGCGTTTTTGTTGCTTGTTGGAGTAGATGGGGATTGTATTTGCCTCTCTTGGCCCTGCATGCGCGACATGTGTTGCCCCGGGCGCGGATTGTTATGAAATAGGTTGAAAAGTGATGTGGTAAGCGTTGCTGATACTATGGTATGGTATGTAATGCGACTTCGTGTTCGCGCAGATGCTTGTAAGAATTGATGAATAATTTCGCTCGAAATTCAATGATGATGATCGAGGAGGTTTTCTTTCGGGCCTCCCGGGTTTTCAAATTGCCAAGGAAGACGCGACGGACTCGGCCTCTTCTGCCACTGGACCTTGCCCCAGCCTCTCCTTCTCTCCTTCTTCCTCTTTATCGTCTTCGCTATCCAGTCTTTTTACAAGCACTCCCCGTCCAGAAACAGCGACCCAGAGAATATTACAGACGCGCGTCCGCAGCCCGCATGGAGACCCGGAGCGGCTTGTCTTACCTGATGCAACGACCAGACTGGATGGAATCGTCGTGGCAACGGCTCGCATTTGGTCATCGCCAAACCTATATCATGGCAAAAATATCATGTACACTCTCCATATCTACTCTAGATCATCGCCCGTCTCCCCCCCATTCGCTGCTCTCCACGCCGCCATTTCCTCCACAGGCAGCCTCCCCCGTAGCCATCGTAGAATAGCGCCGGTTCCTTGCTCCAGAATACTCCATCTGGGTACTTTGAATCGATTGCCAGTCACGTCGAGCCTCTGCAGACCTTCCACGCCCTCAAGAAGGCCTAGTCGAGGATTCAGCTGGCCAATGTCATTGCTTGACACATCCACTATTCGAAGACCCCTGATGGAGTCCGGTTCCAGCTGGGTCAGTTGATTACTGGAGGCCAGGAGAACAGTCAACTGCGGGAAAGCCCTCTTCAAGTCCAAGGGCAGAGCAGTGAGTCGGTTGAGGCTGGCATCGAGTTTTTCTAGAATGGGGGCCTTGAGAAATCGCGCCAGTGGACTCAAGCTGGTGACCTGGTTCGACATGATGCTGAGCTCTCGTAAAGCAGGTAGCTCTAGTGGTTCCGATAGATACGACTCGCCTGCTAGATGAGAGTGTGATAATGAGAGAATTGATAAAGTTGATCCAAACGCAGTAAGTGGAATTGGAATTTTCGCCAGGGGGTTGTGATGGAGCTGAATCTGCCGCACTTGGTTTTGAGCGGCAATGGCGGAGCAGATTTGAGGATTCAAGCTGGACATCTCGCTTTTGGATAGGTCCATCAATCCCCCAGGCTTGACGAACCATACGTCCTTGATGACAGTGTCCGAACGCGGCCGCGTAGGTGTGTGTGGTGCAGACGTTGGTGGCGTCGCAAAGTCATCATCATCGTCCTCCTCCGCATCGCATCCAGCGCCATCATTGTGTAGAGTCATAGGATAAATCTCAGCAGCGGCTTGGAGTTTCCTGTTATTTTGGCTGTCATTGCGGCGCCGAGATGGTAAACTTGTAGACTGATCAATGGGTTCATGATATGGTGAAGGAGGCTCGAGCCGGACAGCCAAGATTTCCTTCAATTTATCTGTGGTTGCTGTGATCAGCTTGCGGTCTCGCAATGGATTCCCAGTCAATCGTATCATGGTCAAGCCTTGCATCCGTGCAATCTCGGGAGGAACTACGCTGATATCGTTGCTTGAAAAGTCCGCATAACGAAGCTTCTGGAGACTGGTAAAGCTCTCCGGAATGCGGGCGATGTGATTTTCGTCCAGACTCAATGTAAGTAAACTTGTCCAGGACGCGATATCGGGCAAGGATTGTATTCTATTGGCAGACAGAGATACTGAGTGCACGGCAGGGAGGCTGACTTGGCCATCTTCGGGCACCAGATGCGTCAGTCGATTCGCAGATGCATCTAGCGTTTGTAGATGAGTTAGACTTTCAACAGGTTGCGGAATGAGCACGCCTGTGAGTCTGTTTTTGCGCACATGCAGCTCCGTCAGCGGAAGCTTGGACAAGCTGTCAAAGGCAATCATTTCCAGCTGGTTCTCGTTCATGTTCAAGATTCTCAAGCGTGACATCCTCTCCATATGTGGCGGGAGCGCCGTGATGTTGTTCCCGTGGAGATCCAACATCTCTAAAGCCCCTAGATCCAGCAACGCGGCATCCAACGGCCCAGAGAGCAGGTTCTTGGAGAGCTTGAGATCTCGTAGCGAAGTCATCTGCAAGATGGTCGCAAGACTATCATTGCCGAGCTTATTGGACGACTACATCCGCCAACGTGATTAGTGAATCTGCAAAATGGACGTAAAACATGTCCCTTCTTGTCTTAATCGCACTTACCAGGTTGAGTGAGGTGAGGTGGGCCAGTCTGCGAAAGCCCAAAGGCACCGCCGACAATACATTGCCATGCAGATCAAGCGTCTCTAAGCCTCCAAATATATTGCCCTGACCATCGTCGCCATCGTCATCATTGAATGAATCCAGGCTTCTGTCAGGAAATATCTCATCGCCAAGCTGCTCGATCTCATTGTCCGCGCCAACGAGTCTCGTCAGGTCCACGCTCTCAGCCCAGCTACCCCCCTGTCCACCGACGCTCTCCAAGCTGTACATGTTCATGACTTCCGGTGGAATGGCCTTCAGTCCTAGAGCGGCAATGTTCAATCTTCCCGACGTCCGTGCAGTGGCAATCCTCTGCTGGAGCACTTTTGAGCCAGGATCTTCTCCCTTGCGCAGATTGAAAGGATCTTGGTGTTCAACAATGCTATTGGATTCATCATGGAGCACGGTTTTTCTGTCTCCAACGGTGACTTCTTGGGTTACTAAAGTCTGCTTCATCGCAGCACGTTTAGCAGCCTTCGCTTGGGCGATCTGCTCTCGCAACGCTGCTGAGGATTTGCGGTTCTTCAGCGCGGGAGACTGGTCAGCACCGGTAGCTGCCAGGCTGCTGGCGCGTGGAATACAGCCATCCCATCCTGTTTCGGGCGCATGTGCGCCGTCAGTTGAGCCAGCAAGACTCTTCATAGCAGGCAGAGACGGCTTTTTGAATAAACCTTGGCCCGAAACGCGAGGCTTGGCAGGTTTCCCGCTTACGGTCTTGAAACCGTTTTTGACAGAGGCCCTCCTAATAGGCTCTGTACCTGGACTCGGGCTGCCAGCTATGTCTGGCACTGGCAGTAAACCAGATACAGCTAGCTTCGCAGCTGGCGTGAGCGATAAACGATTCGTCGGTATGGTCTTTGTCTGAGGAGTTTTGACCTGACCAATCGCAGATGTTCCTCGAGGTGTTCCGTTGATGCTGGAAAGGCCATTTTTGAACGACATGCTAGACGCGCGAAAGTTGGGTGTAGTTGGGGGGTCTTGAACTCCACTAGATCCAGGCCGGCTGCCTTGTCTAGACGAAGATCTACCAGGTCCATCGGGGCTGTGGCTAGAACCCGGCCGGGAGCTTCCAGGCTCAGCACGAGATACAGATCGACTCTGATCAAAGAAGTGGGAGGGCTTTCTATTGAATGCTGGGGATGAAGGCATCTGGGCAAGGGTGACCATTGTCCGCTCTAGCAATGAAGGTTGATTACGTGTACTTGGTGATTGAGAACCGGCAGCAATACCGTGGTGCCCCTCCGCCTCAGTATTCTCTAGATTATCTCTCGTTTCCAGAGAGCCAAGCGGCCATGATTCGGGGCTCTGAGCCCTGCGCGCTTGTGCATGAGAGGATTGAGAGGCATCATCTGCATATGGCTCAAGATGGGCAGCTAGATCCACTTCCGGTCTTGTAACGTGCGCAAGGGGGTTTTCGTGATAGTTCGACACGTCTGGCTCTTTTTTTGGAGTGGACTGAAACGACTGAAGTCGGGCCTTGGCTGTTGGGGGACGCTGCTCGCTGGGTCGCAGTTGATGTCGTGATGAAATGGTTTCCACAGGAGCCTCGTGGCTGCCGAGGCTTGTGCTGCCACTGGTGCTGGGTCGCAGATGGTCTCGAGAGACCGCGGTTCGGGACTTGGGCGGATATAGCTCTCCACCACCGAAGTTATCTCTCGAAGGCTTCAGACGAAGTGAAGGATTCGTGGATGTCGCGATAGCTGGTCTGGGAATGCTCGAGCGAGGGACGGGTAATCGGGACAAGCGGGGGATGCCGCTTGGGCGCTCTCGAGGACTATCCATTCAAGGTTGAAGCCGACTTGAAATCGGGAGACCTAGGGCGTAATGTGGCGTGAAAATGGCGGTAACGTTGTCGTGAGACGTTGCGGCTGCTCAGAAATTCAGAAGGTATGGGGAGTCAGGGGTGATGTCGCGTGTCGCGGAGCAACTAAGCTCCGCAGGTGCCTCACTGCGCAGACTACCTAACCTAACAAAGCGTCCAATTGTCGTGGAATCGGCTGCAGAGGATGGTTGGCGTTGAAGGTGAATTCGTGGATGGAGAATTGTTTTCACGAGGCAGCGGAAAGCAGCGTGTAGAAGACCCGAGAGCTAACATAAGCTTGTTCAAGAACAAGTCTCCGATCATTCCGCTCGGCGCAGTTGGCAATGAAGCTACCTCCTATTATATTGGAAGGAAGCTCCTTTACAACAGCAGTCAACGCTAGCGGCTCATTGCCTGTTTAGACGATCCAGTCACCCCGTTGTCGCGTCGTTGCAAACAAAGAAAAAAGAAGGAAAAAGATTCATCAGACGGGATCCATGGACGGCGATGGCGGCTGACTGGTTGCACTGGGGGCCGCTACAGGGGTGCTACTTCCCCACTACAGTCAGTACATTATTAGGGTACGGAGAGTCGGAGACTCAGAGCCTCAGAGGGTTGACTCTGTGAGGCAAACGTCCGGGGTATGTACATATACCTAACTTGTAACTCCGTCTGTGCCTAGGTACTTCCGTTCGAAATGCGGCAGAAGATAGGTACGTTTCTGCCTCATGCATGACCGATAATCGCAGTCCAGTCTATCACGCCAATCTCTGGATAATGCTATGTATGTACCTACTCCTGTTCTCACCCAAACAAAGCTCTTTCCAGCATCATGCGTCATCCAGTACATACATTGGCACAGGTTGCGATTCTTGGCGGCCACGTGACGACGCAATCCGGTGGGTTTGCAGGGGTCGAAATTTAATCACACGTACCTAGGTACCTATGTAGCCTGTAGGTACTCCCGTATGTATAATGTACATATTGAGTCGTCAGTGGTCACTGGTCAGTCCGTGGATTCATCACGCAGCTTGTAAGTTGCTTTAGGTAGGTAGTTGTCTCGAGATCTTGGTAAGGTTCGTACTTGCTCGACAAATCCCCTCGCCATTGGCAGAACAGACAACTTTAAACTGGCGACTGGCGGCGACTGAGAAAGCCATTGAAGCCAATCTCTCTTCCCCACCCAGTCTAGGCATTGTCACGTGAACAAACCCCTCCCACCTCGAGCCTGCGATATCTAGACACCAGTGGTCACTCTTGGCTCTCCCCGCGCTCATAGGCAAGCATTACGGGAAGAGATAGCTAGTGCTCTGCTTCTTTGCAAGGTTTCGCAGCTAACTATCGCGACAGATGGCTTCACCGGCCAGTTCCCAGCTAATTCAGCGCCTCATTGCACCAGCAGGGGCCGTTGCATAGTTGTCAAGGCTATCACAAGGTCCATCCTCCGTCGAACCATCACCGAACGCACGAGCTATATAACGCACAATGAACAGAAGATTCCAGGGCCTGGTGACCTGATACATAGCAACAGTGCTGACGTGACGGACTTTCAGACCAGTGCATCGCTCCCGCAGCGGGAGAATCTACCGGAGCACCAAAAAGCAGCACATGGCTTCACGGTCAGATGGGACGCGCCCTTCCACTGAGGGATGGTATGCAGTCCCTGGATGAACACAGAGCAGAATGCGGACGAGACAAGGAGCGTGACGGACGCGTTCCCGAGTCTGCCTAGCAATAGGCGACGCCAATTTTCGAAGAATGGATCGAGACCTCAGACGGCCGTTGCCAAAGCACTTGGCAAAATCTTGCCCACGAGAACGTCGTGGGCTGCTGTAGCGGCGCGCTGTTGATTCCTATAATCAACAGTGCTTAGTTTGCGTTCCCACAGGGTTTTTGTGGCCATTGACGCGACCTTGCCATCCCCGGGCTGTGTGCTGCGGCTGGTTTCTTCAATATTTTTTGGTGCTTGCTTTGAGGACAGTCATACAGGAAAGATTTGACAATTTTACTGAATGCGCGACATTTCATCGTCGTGTCCGGCACAACGGCGGTTTTTGCACATGTGTCCTCTTCGATGTCCGAGCTGTGTCTTGGAAGGCTACTACCGTACATTGCGCTGCTACCGCGGCGCCCTGCTTAGTGGCCATACGCGTGGCTAAAACAATGGTTTCTGGCTGTCATCTGTAACTTGATGGTGCCGATTGTTGGGCAGAGTTCTTCTGCCTCATCCACGATCTACCCCGTGTTCTTGCACGGCCTGCACCATGGGATCGAACTCCGTTTACGCTCTCCCTCGGTCGAAGGGATTCATTCATCCGGTCAATATATTCTTTGTTGCTTTTTCGGTGTTGCCTTAGGCTATCACGCTGCGAGATCGACGCGGTTTCGCCTTGGACCTCTCAGCTCTGTGCCTTCTTGGCGGCCGTTCAGATCGTGCCATCGGGGAGAGAATAGTCAGGTGCGCCGATTCGATTATGACGTTGTCTTCAATCTTAGGAGCGAAGCCGCGAAGTTTCCACGGTGTGGGCGAAATCGTGGGTTTCGTTCCCCAGACTTTCTTTGCGTAACACAACAACAATATTGATCGCCTCAGAAAGTGATCAGTGCCGTCCTTCCTACAGCCAAAGATGCATAAATCTTCTCGCCGTGAGTGAGGCTGACTGGTGGGCCCGTGAACAGCGTGCTGTCTTAGAACACTCCGATACGTCTCAGCAAAGAATGAAAAAACAATGATGTGGACGAACCTGGAACGTTCAGTTATAAAACTTGTGCATCGAGGCCTGGCCGCCGGTTGCTAAACCTCGAGCCAGTACATGGTAACCAAAAAGGAAGGGATTTGGAACAAGGTGGTGCCCAACCGGGCACGTTGCGACTTTCCGCCCCAAGCATATTCTAAGTCCACCCGCGCGGTTACAAATAAATGTCCATTGATAGACGAGTAGCTCGGTGGAGGCGGACAGCAGCAGATAAAAGTTTCACAGGGGCAGCTTTCTGACCCATTGCTCAATGCTGAGGGCAATGCGTCGGGCCGACTCGAACAAGACACAACGGGGCCACGGGCATGGTGTGCGTGTCCACTGTCAGCGTATCGACGGCGACTTCGCCGTGGCTGTCCCGTCCCTGCCACCTTGAGCCAGCATGAGACTTGTCGCGCGGCAAGTATACGCTCAGCAAACATGGACCCAGGGTCCCAGACTCATATCCACGATCAGATACCTAGGCGCCAGGTAGTTGCGCTTGACTCTTGATACTTGACTCCTTGAGCTCTTAGGCTGACTTTGACGAAGTCCAGGCGGATGCTTGCTTGCAGCTCGGAGACTTGGCCCGGTCTCACATCATCTCGAATCTCTGGTGTTATACAAAGCATGTGCCATGACGGCGTCTGACCAGATGTGGAACTCCAAACGCCGAACCGAGAGCTTGCGAGTTGTACCCATTGTGGGGCTGAGGAAAGACGGGCCGGCCCGTCCCGAAACAAGCGCCGAGCAGTAACGATCCAATGAGGGGGGCAAATCATCAGCGCCTTTACCTCAGGTACTGTACGTATTCCGAATTCGTTTTCCAGTTCTACCACGAACATCTTCATTGACTTGAATAAGGTTGGCGAGAATACAACTTGTGGGACTCCAGTGTGCCCCATTCGTGAAAGAAGACGAGAGGAATAGACAAGGTCAGGTACATACCTACATACGGAGTGCATGTACCTAATGTACAAAGAAGTGTGGGCCCTTCTAAGCGGAAACGATGAACAAGTCAGACGGAAGCGACGCGTGGAACACCTTAGCGCTTCTCTAACACCTCATGTTGCTAGGGATGGCTAGATCGGGACCATCCTCGCCCAGCCAGCAGGGAATGTCAGCACATCGCATTGCAGATAACTAAATGAGAGCACAAATGCGCGGCAAAATTGGACTGTGCGAACATGCACGACTGGAAATTTGCTCAAGAACGAAGCATGCTGCATGCCGAAGAGCGTCGAACACGCCGAAGCGCCAACATAATCGCCCCGCCCAACTTTGAACCAAGCGGCTATGGGCTGAGCGGCAAAGCCTCCCTTTCCAAAAGAACAAGCTAGTTCATGCCTTTCACAGAAGAAAGCTTGTAAGACGTTGATTCTTTGACGGTGTGAGTCCAGTCCATGAAGCCGGGAGTTGCCGCGTCACTAGGTCCTTGTCCTTGGTCTGGGGCCTGGGTCCACGGGCTGCGACCTCTGACTTGTGGCGGCAATACTATATTGAAGCTGGCACATAGGTATAGGCGAACAGATCTTCAAATCCCCGGTGGTTTCTTTCTTTTTGCTCCTAAAGCCTGCGGGTTGAGATTGAGCTACTTGCCGTTGCCCGACGCGTCCTTTTCGCCGGCGACAACCCCCCCGGTAAGTCACTTGTCCATCGCGTTCGAGAGACGTGTGTTCGAGAAGACGAGGGTTTTGTGAAAGCAAGCTGGACGGCATTTCGTGCTCCCTAGTCGCTCCATAACCCGGGGACTGCGGGCACGGGCAAGAGAACAAGAGCAACAGAAGAAAGATTAGAAGGAAAAAGGAACAAGTTCCGAACAACATGGGTATCGGCATCGTCAGAAATCGAGATCACCCGCCCTCTGTCATTTGTTTCTCGATCAAATTTTGCGCCATGGTGCCCAAAAGACTCGAAAACGATGACCTGGAATTGAACAGAGTGACCTTCAATATGTTGATGTTGAATGGGATGATCTTGTACTCGAATCATCTATGCACTCACCCTTCGCCGCTCTAGGTACAAAAGCATTCATCTTCCATGCAATTTGCTTGATTTCCCTGTCGCTCATCATCCAAGTCACTCAAAACTGTCTACAAATATCTTATTCCTACAAGCCCTTCGAGCAATACCAAGGCTTTGAATACAAACGAAGACACTGAGATAATCATTGCTTGTTTCTGCTGCTCTTCACCACTCACTTTTACGAGACCAAACGCGTCGTTTTAAGACGAGAATTTCGAGCACTACGCAAAATGAATTCGCTGCCACAACGCAATCTTCCGGTTCATAGTAAGGCATACATGACGCACAAACCTGATCAGCAAGCTAACAAGGAACGACTAGTTATCTCCGATGAGGAATACGATGCTCGTTGGGCGAGGCTCACGGCCTGGACACGGGAACCCTCCGAGACTAGATGTCACTTAACTCTTCTCCCCTCGGAGCTCAAGCGGCTAATCATGTCTCACCTCAATGCATCGGAGGTTTCTCACCTGGGCCAGACTTCTCAATGCTGGTATCACTTCGCCATTCCGCAACTTTACACCCGAGACGCCAGTGTGGGTAACTCATTCGCGATCTCATGGGCGGCTTCCAATGCCGACGACGACATAACAATCAACGCCGCGCTCCGCACGTTGAACATCTCTCAACTGCACGGGGGCCAGGTCAACGAAATCCATCAGGGTTTTCCACGAGAGGTTGAGGGCGTGGCGTTTTTCGAAACGTCGACCGCCCTCCATCTAGCTGTTGTCAGGAGGAATTGGCGCATCGCGAAACGACTACTGGAGATGGGAGCACGCCTTGACATCCCTTGCTCAGGCGTTCGCTGGTTCTGGCGCGCGGCGGGTTCAAATGTTCATGACCCGTGGGGAAGACTCAGGCTCTTCAGTGCCCTCTTTGAGGGAGAGTCATCTTTCGGGCCATGGTTTCCTCTTTTCCTGGCCTTTTTCCAGAATGACCCCACTACGGGAAGGGCTCTCGTCGCCCAAGGAGCGAGCCGTGATGCCATGATAATCACGTCTCAAGATGGCACCACGAGTCGCATTTCAATTCTGCACTTTGCGGCTGCTGACGAGAGCGTGAACTTGGATGAGTGGCGATTTTTATTTGAGGCCTTCCGCAAAGATATCGATGAGGTCTGCACCGAGAAGAACATCACGCCACTCCAAGCCGCCCTGAGAAGCGTCTGCCATCAAGGCATGGAGATTTTGGTGCAGAATGGTGCAGACATGGAGGCAAGTCATGGTTCCTCGCGGACACCTCTAGTGGAGCTCGTTGATAGACTCCGATTCATCGAACCGTACGGTATAAAGTTTCAGAAGCACTTGGGGTGTCTTGAGGATTTTGTGATGTTGGGAGCCAATGTCAATCCAGATGGGGACTCTGCATTGGTTCCTGCCATTCTGTACTTTATGAAAGGTCCCCCTTACTTCCGGACCGCGAAGCATGTGATCGACCTCCTCTTGAGGCGCGGCGCGGATCCCAACAGTATAAGCTCCAATGGATTACACGGAATGGGCGTGTATGTAACAAACGTGATACACGAACTAGTCGCGGTCATTTTGCGCTTGAAAGCAGATGCTCGTGCAATGCAGATGCTCAGGACGGTACTGAGCGACTTGTTCTACAGAGGACTGGATGTCACAACACCAGAACCGTGGTTGCCTTCGCCCTTGGCCACCGCCTTACAGAGTCAAAATGCACAGCCAAAATGGCTCTGTAAAATGCTGTACGAGCATGGGGCGACGTTGCACGACCACGAGGCGAACGCGGTCTTTCTTCACTGGTGTGATCACCCGAGACTCTGGACCGAATACGACGTCTCGCAACTCGTGGGGGGAATTTCGCCTCCGATTGTAGCATTTTGCTACAGAAAGGCATTCTCATCTGATTTACCCGCTCTCTGCGAAAGGCTCGTACGCCTGCCCCTGGCTGCACCGTTGGACCACGGCCTAATGGCCCGATCAGTCTTCGCCTCCGGAAAGAAATGGGCCTGGAGGGCAATGGTCGGATTGGAAGTTCAAGGCGACTTCATCACATGGGACCTCATCAGCGGAGAGAACATGTTGCACCTCACGGTCCGGTTCTTCAACGCGGTACTGGACTACTCGGCCGTGGAAGCAATCGATGACATTTCGAAATTGATCAGGCGGGGTGTGGGCATTTCCTGGCGGAGCCTCGATGGGCACAATTCACTGGACCTGTTCCGAAACTTGGCTATCGACAAGCCGGGCGCTTCGGACTTATTGGAGTTCTTGGAGAGCGAGATGGAAAAGAAAAGCGTCCTGCAGGCCCAGCAGCAACTCGAGGGCTCAGAAGTACGTGACTGAGTGAGTTGTTGGCTGGCATGCGGCAAACGGACAAGACTTTCTGAGTTCATGGCAAGCGACCAGACTTTCTGTTTCTACATCATCATCAGAAACTAGAACATCATCGTAAGGCAGCGCCATTTTGGAGATGGACTTGGGTTCGGACCGAAAATCTGTTGTTTGGCGTGTCTCGCTTTTCTTTTAGGCTTAGAATAGGTAGTTCTCTCAAGTATTTGGATGTGCATAACTGATTGAGTCTCCGTGCTCAATGCTTCCTCCTTCTTTGCGCTCCGTGCATGGACTTGGGTCCAGTGTTGACAAGTAGACAAGCAAGTGTTTCTTCCCTAAAGAAGGCAATCATCAAAGGCACATATAAATGCCAACTCACCTATACCACCTATTCAATGACAATGGTTTGTGACTTCCGATGTCGCATTTAGGGCTCAGCTTGCCGCACATCACACGAAGAGCCGGCGGGAGATGTACGAGGTTTCGTGGGCGATGACTTCGGGATCCGGTCACTGGAGGCTTTCATTGTTGGAGCACCAGGCGCAGGCCCATCAGTCACGGATTCTGCCTACCTATGTAATTGCAATTATATATAGAAACTTCAGTGATTGCGATATCTCGCGACGCTGGGAAATGCGGGCGTTCCTCACGGAGAGAGGGTCTAGATCGAGGTCTGCAGCGCCCATGGTAAAGGTCAGATTCGCTCGCTTGGCGTGAGCGCTTGGCGTTGCCGTTTTAACTCGTGTATACGGAGTATAAGCCGCACTCTGGCGTCTGAAAAAGACCATGTCGCTCTCTTTGAATCTAACGACTCTCATTTTCTAACGTCGAAACGGTGTCTCGACCCGGCCAAAGTAGACTAGGGCGTAGTAGGTATGCTGAAGACGGGTGGTTGGTAACTTGGTGTCTTGTCGGATTCATAGCGCATGCACTTGGGCGTGGAACAAAGATTCTAGAATACATATTATGCACATACTCCGTATTCAGCACGATCCTGGTGTAATTAACAAGGGCGTCCCAGCCACCGAGTTCATGCGCGCTCGGTGGTGAAGAAGGCGTCGCTGACACGCGAACTTCGATCAACTTGTTGATTCCGGCCCAGATTGTCGATCGGCTTGTAAAGTGCCTAAAAACGTGCTTTGCTTCATTCCCCTTCAATGCTTGTTCAGGCGACGAGAGAAGTGGAGCCCCCCAAGTGGGGCCCCTTTATTGTCTCGACTCTCGAGACTCGAGAGGACTGTAGTATGTGGCGCTGGAGTTCACTGGGAAGGGCCGCGCCGGCGAGCTGGAGAGGGCTTGTACTTGCGTCTCACATTCTCTCTCTTTTTTCTATCCTATTTGATCTCTTTTGTATCTCTTCATCTGGTAGCTGTTTTACAAGTTCCGGCTTCTAGAGCCTAGGACGCTCCTGGCAGGCGTGCATATGGTATGTATGTATAGATACCTAGGTAGGTAGGTACATATGTCGGTACATAGAACCCTGGCAACGTGTCGAGAAGCTAGAACAAGTGGCGTAATGCACACGGCGCGATTGGCGGGGGATCCACGTCGGGCTTCGAGTGGCAACCCAACTGGACAACAAGTTGTGACTTGTGAGGACTCTGAGGAGACAAGAATGACAATGTCAGGCGGACGAACCCATCGCACGTGCAGCTCTTCTCTGATGGAACTGATGGAATGGCTGGAACATCGCACCTCGCGAACGCGCCACGGAAGGTAGGTGTGTGTATTGTATGTTAATGTACATGTAGTGATTCAAACTGCCATTGCGGCGATGACTGCTGAGCGGGGCTCAACCCGTCAACGTCATCACCTAAGCCGCCATACCGACCTGGAGACTGGCTCTGACTAGTCCGCTTTGTCTTGACTCCTTTTTAAACACCAAACACCAGCCAAGGTCCTCTGCGATCTCACCTTCACCCACTCTGCCAACCGCTCACTCGTCCCGTTCCGTCCCGTCTCGTCTCTCTCGTCTTGCACCACCTCCAGCGTTTGTATCCCCCACGCAGACATACATACCATCACCCGTGTCACCTGTCGCTGCGTCACACACCGCCGCAACAATGGGAAGCGAACGCTGGGACCGGGATCGCGTGTACGAGCGAGACCGCTTCGAGGACGACAGGAACTACCCGAGAGGCGGTCGCGTGCGGGAACACTCGGAAGAACGATTTGATCGTCGCCGCTTTCATGACGACGACCTGGTACGCGACCGACGCCATTACGAGGATGAACCACGATATGAGCCGAGACGGGCGCCTGTCCGGCAGCCCGAGGTGGACCGTCGAGTCGTCCTGGAAAGAGAGAGAGAGCGAGAGCATCACCACGATTCCTCCCCTCGTCGCCCAACATTCATGCGCCGACAGTCATCGCTTGATACCTATGATCGTCGCCCCGTTCGCCCTGTCTTTGATCAACGTGAAGAGTATCCGCCTCCAGCACGACGCGAGGACATTTACCGAGATGGCTATCGTGCTCCGCCCTATACACCTATCCCGCTGCCCAAGGCTCGCGGCTTGCCCCCTCCTGGACGCCGCGAGGATCGCCTCTATGACGACTACCGCCCGTCGGACCTGGACTACTATCCCGAAGACGACTTCAAACATATGCCTGAAAGAGTGCGAGAACGAGAAATCATTAGAGAGCGCGACAGACGCGACAGGAGCCGGGAATCTCGAGCCACCAAAGCCCACACACATCACAGCAGCTCCCGCTCTTCGTCCACCAGCCGGTCCAGCAGCAGTGCAGGCACGACTGTTCGCAGCGAGTACCCGAAAAAGGGAAAGACCAAGATTCCTGCGCGGTTGGTCTCAAAACGAGCCCTCATTGACCTCGGTTACCCCTATGTTGAAGAGGTAAGCTTGAACCTAAATGTCGAACCAGATGAGACAGGCTACTCATGCTTGCTCCCCTTTTTGTAGGGAACCACCATCGTGGTCCAAAAGGCTCTGGGCCAAGACAACATCGATGAGCTACTCAAACTGAGTGAAGAATACATAAGAGGTCAGTCCATGACACAGCATGTTGCAGTATGGTGGAGATGAGGAATAGCCGGCTAATCCTCTTCCAGCGGACCAAGAAGTGGCTAATGCTCGCTCATCAGCTGGCAATCTGGTCGAGGAGCGGATAGAAGAGAGAAGAACAGAAATCTTCCAAGCGCCAGCTCGTCCACCGCTCCCTGCAATGGCTGTACCACCACCTCCTCCCACCGTGATTGTAGCTCCCGCTGCCGCCCCGGCGCCCGTCTATGTAGACACGGCTCGTCCTGGTGAAACAGTCGAATTTGTCGACCGGACCGTCATCCGCGACATATCGCCCTCTCGATCATCAGGCAGCTGGGACTCGAGCCACTACTCCCGCCGGCGCCACCACCAACATCACTACGACGAAGGAGCCCTTGTTCTAGCTCCACGACCTCGATCACGGTCCCGCAGCCGCCGCGACATCCGCTCTGAGATCAAAGCCCTACAGCGCGAACTGGTTCATCGCCCCAAGAGAGAGGTGGAGCGAGAAGTCGTACGCACAGAGAGGTTGCCCAACGGGGAACTCATCATCTACGAAGAGGAGGTGGAGCGGACGGTGGCTCGGCCAAAGCCTCCCAGGATCGAGAAGGACAAGAAAGGTAGGATGTCCATCAGCATCCCGAAGTATCGATGAAGATAAGGCACGCGCGGTACTGTTTGTACATCTGTCGAGGGCAGCTTTGCGTCGCTTGTCGGCTATGCTGCGAGGGAGCCGATGGCTGACAAGGTGAGCGAATAGGACCGCCGCCAGGCCTTTTGCGAGCGATGCTCGGTACTCTTACGTGAGGAGCCAACTGTTATGGTGGTTGTGAGCCGGCCACCGGAACGGGTTAGGAAGGAGGAGGTCATGCGGTGCAGGTGCCGTACGAGAGTTTTGTTTCAATACGTTTGAAAAGCGGTTGGTAAAAAGGGAGCCATAGGGTGTGGTAATTTGTGCGTCCCGAAGACTTAAGGGGAGTGTTTGGGGTGGGATGGCATACACGAACAATCATGTGTGGCTGGCCTGTTTTGGAACATAAGGCAGCGAAATTGGTGTTGTGATTTGTGGTTTGTGGGAATTTCCTTGACAAGAGTTGAAAGAATGGATGGTTTACGACTTACGGCCTGTATTTGGTTGGATCTATACATATGTTATGCGGATGTACATGGGATGATTTATAACGTTGTTGTAACATTTTATGTTGTTTAGAATGTACATACTACATGTCTGGATCTATTGCATGAATGACATTCATATACCTAACGAAGTCATAACGAAGTCACAATTGTATTCGCCCATTTAGCACAGAGATACCACACGTTCGACAACAGACACATGTAAAATATAATAACATGCCTCAACTCATGCCCAGTAGTCGCTGTTCAACAACGTATAATACAACTCGCGAGAATCACCTATGAGATGACTCGCCTCTCCCATCTACTACTTGACCCTACCCTCCAACCTATTAACATTTCCTCCGTTCAAAAAACCCCCATGACATAACCCAAAAGCGTCAAATCCGCACCTTCACTTCAACAAAGTTCCCTACCCTTTCACTGCGCAACCGTCTTCGTCTTCGTCTGTCCCCCTACCACAACCGGTCTATTCCCCCCCGCGTACTTCAAATACACCAACACAAGCACACCCCCCACAGCCAACGCCACAATATTGCCTAAGTTTCAATTCATCAGTATACCTAGGTACATCGTAAAGATCCATTGTGTTTCGATGGGTTTAGTTTCATCAAGAGAGACCTACTGGCGATGAATTTGCCCGCTCCGCTCGTAACTCGCACTACCTGCATAAGTACACCCCGCACCAGATGCACAAGTCCGGAGAGACAGCTCTGTAGCGCGTGGAGGATATTCTGCACGAGGGCTAGGATGGTGGCGAGGATGGAGGAGAGGAGGTTTCGGAGGGAGGTGAAGATGCCGGAGAGGGCGGAGGAGAGGGACATGGTCTCAGAAGATTTTTTTGTTTTTAATTTCGCTTTTCACGTTGTCGATTCTCGGCGTACTGTTGCGTGGTGTTGTTCTACGGCGGCGCGAGAATGTGATTGGGAGGTGGTGTTGTGCTTTTTAAACGACCGGACGTGTGTGTGTGTAAAGAAGAAATAAGGTTATCTTGTTGGGTTGCAATTCTTCTTTAAAATGGGCTTTTCATAACAAATAGATGGAATCGTATGCCCTGTTTGCAAAATGATACAATGCGCGATGGCACGTGCGAGAGTGTCACGATGACGTCGTTGAGCCTTGTCCATGTTCCAAGTTTCGCGACGCCTTCGATGGGTGGAAGGGACGACGTCACTGGCGCAGGGCTGCAGCGAATGTCATCATCGGGAGCACCGAGTTTTCAGGCTTGTCGGTATTTTTGTACTACATACCTACCTAGTTTTAGCCTTGAGGTCTTGCAGCCAGAGTGGTACAATGGCGCTTCGTACCTATACACGCCGCGATAGTTTTGTTTCAAGCACGTTGAAGGTGTAGCATCGAGGTGGCCGTGCAGACTCTGCTATATCTATAATCTATGCGTGATACTTGGATCTGTGTAATACAAGAAGAATTATAGCAATAGTCATTTATTAGTCATAGTATCTTGAAAACAAACAAGGTACAGAGAGAAAGAACGGGTTCATGCCTCCATCTCTTCTTCTCTAGTCTACATCTTCCAGTGCCTCCGCCGGCAAAACATACGGGCCTGCGTCTCCCATAGTCCCCACGACATATCTGTTGTGTTCAGGTCAGTCTTTTCGCAAAGCAAGCGTCTGAGAAAAGCATTTCGAGAGTAGAAAAGCAACTTGAACCAACTTTGTGTGACTGCCCCGTGCAGCTAATTGGCCCTTGCTATTGGTAAACGTCACCGTCGTATAGGCCAGTGTTTTGCCAACTACACGAACCATTAGCTTAATGACAACTTCTAAAGGGAAAGGATTGATCAAAGCAAAATCCAAGAAAGACAGTTCAAGGCACAAGAAAAAGCAAGCCCATCACGCACTCTTATCGCACGTAGCCGTCCCCTTGAGCAGGTCGCCTGGATTCCCCCCAGGCGAGAGATACGTTACTGCAAGCTCACATGTCAGTATCTGGACTACAAGACGTATACTTGTACAAAGCGCAAAGCACAAAATATGCGGCTGGCGAAACGTATGCAAACGCCAAAGTGTATACCATTCAGATCCGTCGACACCCCCGTCGCGAACCGGCCCGTCGAAGCCACGGCCAGAGAACCCGCTAGGTCGACGAGACTGGCCAAAGTGCCGCCATGGATAGTGTTTAGACGGTTCTGCGAAGAAGTTGTTAGACTTGACGATCAGCATGTCGTCCCGTTTTCTTTTTTTTGTTTGTTTCATTTTTCTGTGCAGTTTCTTTCTCTTTCTCCTTTTTGTTTCTGCGTTGTAAAGATATGTATGTTATATACGAGAGGATGCAAGACCTGTCTGTTGCTTGCTGTTTGAAGGGGCAGAACGTACTGTGTGATTCTTGTGTATGTCTAGCTCAAAATTGACCCGGCCGGCCTCCGCGCTCATGATCCTAAACTACGACGCGAGGGCCATGTTAACCCAATGGTATTTTGTGTGTCTATGACAAGTGTTGATGAATGTCGTGGCCTGTATGGAGCAAAAGACAGTGCATACATTATTTGAACCGAGCAATCTGTATTTTGGCTTTCGTTACTTATTTGTTCATTTCCGTTTGTGTTGTACAGTGTTTCTGTTCGAATGGAGTGAGCTCGGCAGACTGCATCTTTTGCTGCCCATACGAGTCAAGTGACCAGAGGTCCCCAATAAGGCAGCGCATCTAGATGAACCTTGACATAGAACGCGGTCTACAAGATTTACTATTCCAGCAACTCTTACAAACGAGTCAAAGATCAGGGCTTTGCTGTGTTTGAGAAACCCTCCAAAGCTGTTAGATCTGATTTGCGAGGCCTCTTCAAAAAGACAAGGCATTACCGTTGGGTTCAAGGTACACGCGCGAGTATTTCTGAAGTGATCTCACACGTCGGACCTAATAGCTCTGGGTGTTTCCTCAACTACAGCATGGCCCTCATCCCACAAAGTCTTTGCAGAAGTTATGAGAGATAGTTCGACCTTATGGACCGCCTTGGATATGGAAGCTTCTACGCAAAGCCTCATCAGGCATGCCACCTTATCAGTGACCTCTGGTGTTCTACTGGTGAGCAACGAACCTCGGCTCCAGGCCTGACTGGGCCATGAAGGATTTCAACACCTGGGGCAGCATTAGCAACGCAGGGGTAGAGGTCAAAGCTAGAGTCTGGTTGGTGAGTCACGAACGGCTTTTGTAAAGGCTGTTGGAGACAATATCTTGGCCATCGTTGTAGGTATTCGAGAGGGAAATTGAGTCTTGTCAATTGATGTGACTCATGTGAAAATAGGTTGAAACGGGTCAAAGTTGCACAATGCAGACAATTCGCCCCACTTCCCACCTAGGTAGGTAGGACTCATAACAGGAAGGGTAACCCTTTTATCCTTTTTATCCCCTCCCCTCATTCTCATGTCCCGCTTTGCCCGCCCAAACCCCGATTCATCCTGTCAATTCTCCACTGCTTTCTCGCCAAATTTTGCCCTTCAAAATTGCTGCTGCTCGAACTGATTGAAAGATACTGGTGCTTCCAGCCCGACAGCCCCGACTCGGTCCACAAGTTCAATATGTACAACCTAGGTACATACCTTAACCTTCTACATACTCCGTACTGATGGGAACCGAAACAGTCGGACACTATATAAATACCTCTTTCTAGCTCTCCCGCGATAGCGCATGCAAATACGAAGACATGCTCTCCTGCAATAGCCCATGCAAATACAAGACTTCGTATTGCATGCGCTATCGCAGGAGAGCTATAAAGTAGCGTCCGACTGTTTCGTTTCGGTCTCCAACATCGCCTACAACGGACCACAAGGATTAGGTATGTATATTGTACATAAATGAAGAGAACAAATAAAAAATTGGTAAGAGTACTATACGGTAACGCAACCACGTTCATACTCGGTACCTGTTCTGGGTTGCGGAGGCATCGGCGAGTCGGCGATAGACGAGTCAGCGATAGAAGCACCGCGCTGCGGGATAAGAGCCAAGTGTTGGCAGGAATCGCGATCTTTCGCCGGGCGGACTGGGGTACCGCGATTTGAAATTATATTAAATGGACATATCCCTCTTATAAGTTACGGCATTAGACTCAGAGAGGCGTACTCATCCATCTTCCCTCCATCTCCTTAATTGAGCTCAAAAACTATCAGCAAGCAAATTTGTCCAACTGTTCGATATACTCAATATGAAGTTCAGCACAATTCTCGGCACCTTTGCCCTCTCTGCCCTCGAGGCCAACCGCGCCCTCGCCAGCCCGCTCGAGCCCGTCTCTCTGGGAGCTCAGTCTCTGGAAGAGAGGAACACTGAGTACTGCTGTATGCAAATGTGAGTTGTTTATTTGTTGTGTAATATCCATGTTCACACCATCGGTGGCAACGAAGCCGCAGTCCGCTCCGTAAAGCATCTCCTGAGTCCTGGTCCTTTTTGTCTACCGATTTGGCTCACGCTAGAGAACCTGAAAATAGATCTACTTCCAATGGCGTCCAAAGCAAGTTTATCCCTTACACCAACGCCCGGGGATTAGTGCAAATCGCGAAATTTGGCGCGTGTGAAGTCTCCATCAGTCAATTTGGCGAGCGACCGAGCCAAGGCGGCTGTGGTCGATGGATGCAGGCTCTCGATCACTGTCCCGTAGACCTGAATGTTCGGGTCGATCCCATGCCTGCGAATCATTGTAAGAATTAGGGAGAGAGCAAAGGGTTCGTTCATCGATGCAATGCGCTGAACAATTAGAGTGGTTTATGCACTGTTGGACCGTAAGGAAGGCACCTATGTACCTAGGTACCTCTATGTACATACATCTACCTACTCATCTACGGAGTAGTAGGTAGTCCACTCCCTCTCTGTATGGAAACTGCCTAATTCCTCGCCGAACCTTAAAAGCTAGACGTGATTTTGACATGTATGTACCTACATACTCTGTACCTGGGTAGGTACATGTGTACTGTATGTATGTACCTACCGAATGTAGAAGGTAGGAGGTAGGTACCTACCTAGGTCTATGTATTCTGTATCCCTACAGAAACTTTGAAGACATTGACAAAGTCTTGACTTGACTCTTGAGTTCTTGACACATTTCTCCTACGGAGTAAAAGATCCGTATCCAGTCCAGATATATCTCGCGACATTGGTCGTTTTGGTGCCCCTGGTCAAGATCAGAACATTCGTGATAGGTACATCACGATCCTCGTCGTCTTATTATCGGGGCCCGCCGCCCGATAGGTACCTTAGGTACCTACCAGGTATCGAACTGCTCTTTGTACCCACTCCGTACACCCGAAAGTTGAAACCGCGTAAATTGACATTGCAATTGTGCATGAACTGTGCGTACCCGCCCCGGATAATCTGGATTGCGGAAGCACCGGCGACGGGTGCCGCGGGATCAGATTACACGAGAGCCGCAAATGCTGAAGTGTCGCAGGAATCAGAATCGTTCGTCGGGCGGACTGGGGCGCTGCAATTTGATACTACATATGTATAAAATGGATATCCCTCTTACGACAAAGGAGAGCTACACTCATCCATCTTTCAAACATCTCCTTAATTGAGCTCAAACACTTTTGGGAGACAAATTTGTCCAACTGTTCGATATACACAATATGAAGTTCAGCACAGTTCTCGGCACCTTTGCCCTCTCTGCCCTCGAGGCCAACCGTGCCCTTGCCAGCCCGCTCGAGCCCGTCTCTCTGGGAGCTCAGTCTCTAGAAGAGAGGAACACTGAGTACTGCTGCTTTCAGATGTGAGTTGCTTTCTTTACTATGCCCATACCTTTTCACATAAACGGTGTCAACGGAGCCGTAGTCTGAAGCATCTCCTGTCCGTGGAGCGTTGGATCGGTTTCTCTACCGGTTTGTGCCCACGCTAAGACCTATGAACAGATCTTCTAGCCAAGGCGTCCAAAATAAGTTTGTTCCCTTTACCGGCGGAATAGTAGAGGTCGCCTCATTTGGCGCGTGTAAAGTCTCCATCAGCCAAGGAATGTCGCCGCGACCGAGCCAGGGCGGCTGTAACAAGTATCTCATGACTCTCTTGACCTGTCCCAGCTCCCTCAATGTCAAGGTCGCACCCGCACCTGCGGTCAATTGTCAGCACTAGGAAAAGAGGAAAGATTTAGCCATGCGATGCCATGCGCTGAATGCAATGAGTGGTATGAAATAGATACGACGGTCGATTAGTTGGAAAGGGCACTTGGACCCTGGGAAGAGCGTCATGAGAATCGAAGCTCTGGATGGCACAGGCGTTGTCTCTTCAAGGTGGACTTTGCCTTGTGGATTATGCGTTGTCATGTCATGCCATGTCTTGACGACGTACACACACGTACTTAAATACACACATCATGCATTCATGGCATATATGTCTGAGGTTCGAAAGTGTCCGTCTCTCTCTCTCTCTCTCTCTGGCCCCTGGACCGACCCTGCCTCAACTCTGCTCCATCAATGTCAACATCACTCATTCCCAGCTTGAACTGAAGTCACCCCTGAGCCCTCACTCCGTTTCAAAGTCGACCCGTCACCAGTCGGCTAATGTACATGACACCTCTACGCCCTCCAAGAGAGGCGCCGTTCGCTGAGGCGCGCGAGACATCTCTGTGCCAGCCTCGTCCATGTCTGTGAGCCTCTACCTACCCGAAAGACCCGCCCATTAAGTGTCAAACTCTGAAGCTGGAATACTTCAAGGCGTCACTATCGACTCCGGCCTCGAGGCGCAGATTGATGTGCCTACCGATAGCGCTGGTCGGCGCTAGGGAGCATGAACGATGCTTCGTTTACTCAAAACCTTTGAGCACATGCGTTCAACCCGCATACACACAGACAATGTCACCTTCACTCAACTAAAAACCCACCTCCCCCATCCTCCTCATCGACAACCATGTCAAACTCATCCGTTGCCTCACTCTCCGCATTCCTTTCCGCCTCTGCCTCCGCTTCCCTCCTCTCCTCCTCCCCCACACCACTCCATATCCGCTCACGAATGCGCAAACCCATGAGCAACCTCCGCCACGTTTTCCGCGCCGCCCACCCCCTCCGCTCATCCTCCATCTCCTGCTGCACATCCGCGATGCCCTCCAAGACAGCTTGAAGAGCCTCCTGATACTCTCGCGCGACAACAATACCCCGCAGCACGGCGGTGCCGTGGCGTCCCTGAAAGGAAAACCCCGTCAGAGCTGGCGCATAGTCGACGCCGATGAGATGAGCAGCTCGCGCGGCGTGTTCATGAATAATGTGCACGCCGCCCTGGGGAATCATGCTCGGGACGTAGACATCGATATTGCCGAATTTGTTCTTGAGGACGCGTCCGTTTCGGACTGGCGGCGGCTCATACAGCTCCGTCTGCTCTATGGAGTAGAGTGGGATTCCGGCGAGACCATCATCATCTTCGTCATCGTCTCTCGTGTGTGCCGCTTTGTCGTCGCGTCTTGCGTCCCGGGGACGAGCTCTCTTAGGGATCCACTTGACGGGGATTTCGTTTGGCTTCACCAGCCGTCCCATGCGATACCATTTGCCGGTGCTGCGTGTGATGAGGACATCTTTCCGGCGGTAGATCTTCTCCAGTGTACCTCGACTACCTGCTCCCGCGGTGAGTGTTCCCGAGGGGCGCGCGTCGAGCGCGAGAGCCTCATGCCGGCGCAGATGCCGCTCCAGCGCATATACAGGGTGGTCCTTGAAGTCCTGCACATTCTTAGGCATGGGCTCCCGGGCCTCGAAGCCGGCTAGCTCGTTGTCCTCGATCTGATCTAGGTCGCTGGCTCGTCGAGGCTGCAGAGGCTTCATGACCTTGCGCCACCACTGGCTACCGTCGTCAAGCGCCGTGTCTATACGGAGTTTTCGTGTCTTGGCCGTGAAGGCCTTTGCATATCGTCTCGTGACGTCTTTGGCCGTGCCGTCGGCTTCAAATGCTACCACATAGGAGAGATTGTTCTCGCGGTCTGTGATGGGCGGCTCAAACAGCTTTAGTTTCCAAAATGAATGCGTGACAACCGGATCTACGGGCTGCCATTTCTGATGGCCCTTGTCCAGAACCTCTACCCAGTAGATCGGATGAGCTGATTCGCGAATGCGCACCGGCTCGCTGGAGTACGTCTTCTGCGGTTTCGGCGCCGGACTTTTCGTAGGTTGGAAATCGTAGGCTGCCGCGTTCGGATGGCCCAGTCTTCGACGTGCTGTAGATGGTGCACCGCGAGATGCCTCTGACAGTGCATCCTCCCTCGAACTGTTGACCAGGGCCTTGTATTTCGCCAGGGCGTCTTGAGTGTGCGTCTTTGCACTTGACGTCGTGGTGGTAGATGCAGTAGGCTTTCGACCAGATCGGGTCGAGTTGGGGTTTGGCATGGGCGGCGCACTCGATGTACACGCCAAAGGCTGTAGTGAGCATACCAGTCGCGCTCGAACCCCGACGCTTCTTAACATGGCGCAATATAGTTGTGCGCCAACGTCTCGAGAGCCCTGAAGCTGTTTCGCCGCGTCACGAAACGCGGCTCGATCCAAGCATGAGTCCATATCGCTTGGCAGTTCATACTAGGGGTTAATATTTTAGCCCTTTTCTGATTCAAATCAATTCTTCATATTTATTGTGAGAAGGAACGCGAAGATTGGGTGCATTTAACAGTGGTAGTCGCCAGCACGCGATACTCACATGTTCCAACTGCTCCACGTCCTCCGCCCACAAGGCCCTACGGAGTCCCCTCTCCGTGACGATAAACTTTGTCTTCCACAAGTCGATGCTCTGCTTCAGCCCATTCTTCAGGCTCTCCGCCTGGCCGAACTGCGTCAGGCGCGAACTCGGCGTCAGGTACTTCGACGCCTTGTCACTCAGATGCGAGCGCAATGCGTCCTGAACGCGTCCATCGTTGCACCAGTGATTTCGGCGCGCGACGTGCGCCAGGAGACACACCAGATGGGCTTGGTGAACTTGAACGCGGTTCTCCCGTTCTGCCTTGGAAAGTGGTTTGCGTCGCTCGCCGGTTCGTTTGGCGGACGAGGTGGCCGTGGTTTGCGCCGCTTTTTGCGCAGTCAGGTTGAGTTGGAGGTGACTGCTCTCTTCGCTGGACTTGGTCGACTCTGGTAGCGGCGCTGTGAAGTCGATATTCTGGAAGTGTTCAGATGCACCAACACCATTCTCTTCATCGTCATAGCCTGCATCGTCGTCTTCATCGTCGTCGTCGTCGTCGTCATCCGCTTCCATTGTTTGAACAGTGGGTGTCGGAAGAAGTACATCCTCGAACTCCATGTCCTCTTCACTGTCCTCATCGCTTCCAGGGCCTTCCAGCTTCGGGCGTTTCTGGTCAGGCGACGACTTTATTTGGCGACCGACGTCTCGCTCGGCATTCGGCCGCCTGCGCTTCAAAGGTCGTGCGGGCGAACTCTCCTCAGTGGCCGACACGTGTGCCTCGGCCAGCATCTGCGCGTATACATTCGGCTGCGAGGACCCCTTGGCGGCAGACGCTATGCGCCTCGAGCCTCTCGTGGAAACATTGCGCTTCCGACCTACCATGATCGCACAGAGTGTCTGCCGTTTGCTGATTTCAGTCTGGGATCGATGCGGTCATCGCGAAGTTGATGGACCAAGGGTGAGGGTTCATTGCGTCATCAAGTTGAACTTTCTGGAGTTGCGTGCGCTAATGATCACGTGGTCCACTTTGATGCAATAACGCAGAAGCCAAGAAACTCCGATCGATTGCCAGTTAAATCCCTACCTGTACTGTGCGTGATGAGTATCCAGAGACTCTGCCACATACATACATACATAACATATGTACGTCATATGCTCGAATTTCTGGAATACTAGCCGCAACGGGCGCGGGCCGAGTGGTTCGCTCATGATGACCCGATTCGTTGCCCAGGGTGCGCCGCTTTATCCCTTTTTCCCGAGCAACATAAAATACGGGGATCCTTTGTGGTGTTGATTACATTACAGACTTGATCTGCGCTTAATTTATCTCGCCCACTCTCTACGGAGTACCTAAAATATCCGCCATTCATTTCCAAACGACATCTGAACAAGGCCTGAAACTACGCAAATGCAATGTGCGGACATCTCGCGTTCTTGGTCGAAACTCCAAAAAGCAAACTCTTGTACCAAATCTTGCTTCACTTTGTCAGCCATCCGAGGTAGTCAGCAACAATGAGTGTCACCATGCTGCTAGCTGTTAGTCCTATTCTCTCTTATCATTCCCTGACGTGTCTCCATCTGGAAATCATACTTACGCGTGAGGGGCGATGCGGACGTAATAGGTACCGAAACCGCGATAGAATCTCAAGAGTCCTTCTTGCTTGGCCACTTTGGTGAAGCAGTCTATCATGCCTTTGTAGGCGACCTTTCCGTCCGGACCCTTGGATTGCTTCTGAAGTCGCGTCTTCACAAAGTCAAAGGGCAAGCTAAAGAAGCTGGCAAAGAACCCGGCAATGGCGCTCGCGCTGAGGGTCTGAGCCCGGGGAGATAGATCCGTCTTCTTTTTCAGCTGCTCCTTGGCCTCGCTGAAGAAGGCAAGTTGCCCAAAGTTCAGTCCCATGGCACGCACCACCGTGGGCGCTGCACCAGCCCACAGTGCCACAATCCCTTCGCTCTTCGCAATGGACGTCAACGCATCCACAACGGACTTATAGTTCTTTCGCTCGGCTAGGGGCTTCAGACCATCACTCTGCATCCGGATGAGGGCCAGGTCGGCTGGATTTCCAATCATGGCGGCTAATCCTCCCGCGGTCAAGCCTGCAGCAGCTCTGTCCGTAAATCCGACCTGGCGGCCTTGATCGGTGGCTCGTGCTTTGAGTGAAGTCATGAGGGTGTCGAAGAAGCCTATACGGGCAGTGGTGTATACGGCCTGTCGCAAAAGACCCGCAGACAAGCCAGTATACAGATCCATCACCTTGCCACTGGCAATAATTTGTCGGGTGACGGAAAGCGGAGACGGTTTCGGGCCGCCGGAACTACCTTCGCCAGCGAGTTGGATTCTGACCTTCACCATGTCGACCGGCTGGACGACGCTGGTAGCTACCATACCACTGAGGCCACCATTGATGAAGGGCAAGGCAGCTCTCATGTATGGAGTATGGAGGAGGTCATGGACGGTGTGAGTAAGTCCGCCTAGTCTGGCAGGACTAGTCGGTTCTGAGCTCCTGGTGCCAGCAGACTCTGCGGCCTGTTCAATAAAGCCTCCACCCATTATGAGGAGTCTTGATTCTATAGTCGATTTACGAGGAGACTGGCTACTGCCCGAGGGGCCGTATTGGAGCTGGAGAGCGAGGGAGGATAGAAGGAACGAGATGAAAATTCACCTGAGATCAATAAGGATTAGCGACATGGCCTCGAAAACGACCGGCATCATACGAAGATCCAGAAACTGCAGTGACACCAAGCGTAATATGGATTCCAAAGCAAGCAACTTCTTCGCTACCTCCTATACCCGGCTTTTCGAGGGTGGATCCGGCGCAGGCGTTCCGATATTCCCGGCATTTCCGGTAGTCCGGCCCGGCGGCCCCAGCATTCCCGGCGTAGGGCCGCTCGGTACTCATAGGTACCTACATGTTACATACATGAGCACGTACTGACGACACTTACTAAAGGCAGAGAAACGCGGAGTAGCTAATCTCAGGAAGCTATTCCGACGTAGTTTTGGCAACCAAAGATTGATGCGAGTCGAGAATGCAAGTTCAGCAAGCTCGGCAAAATCCCGAACCGAGGATGTTGGCAGATTGGGGGCACGCGCGCCGCCACAAATTGGCGAAAACCGCGGGGTCGTCGTCGCAACGCAGGACCTTGTGATGGAGGACCAAAGTGAGGATAATTCACGCTTGACGGCTATTGGCAGCCAACTTGAGTTGGTGCGATGAACGTAGCAGCTTGATGCTGATGGGTGAGAGCGGCTTTAGTACACGTCACCACGACGTACGCACATGAGGCTGGTTATTCGAAATCGTTCCGGTCGGATTCAAATGGCTTAATTATGTTGTTGTGCGTCGAAGTTTCTCTAATTCTTGAGAATACCATCAGCCGGCTTAAGGCAGGTTAGATCGAGATGGCCTTTGTGTTGTACGTGGAGCAGCGTCGGCAAATTAGTTGGCGGGCTTGGGAGAGAGATGGATAAAGTGAATTGAAGAGGGAATGGAGACATTAGAAGCTTAATAAATGTTGGGGATGTCTACTAAGGTCGGCAAAGAAGAGCAGGTAGGGCCGGAGAATACGGCGAGTATAATACTACCTACATCCTTTAACACCCGCAATGAAACTCTCTGATAACTTGGACGAAAGCCAAGTAAGAGGTCCTCGACTGACGAGACTGTTGGCATGGGCTGCATTGTGTCCAAGCCGCTGACAGCCGGAGAAGGTTGAGCTGACAGAGCGGCGCTTGACGATGGGCCTCCACTCAGATAGCCTCGTCTGTAACTGTCGGGCACTTTGGTTCGCCCCCAGGCTCGCCGTAGGGGTCCGCCAGTGCGAAGTAATAATAATCAGCACGGCTTCGTGTAGGATATGCACGATGGTGAACTGGTGACGATTTACCATGGACTACGACAACGGCGGATGGATGGGTTGGGTGCCCAACAAGGTGGGCGGCATCATAGCGTTTTGTTTCCTGGTTGGGGTTGCCATCCTGTTGCGGCGCACACTCCGGGCTGCCACTGCGAAGCCGTGGGCGGCGTATTATCCCAGTTTTGTATCCATAAGTGTTTTTGTCTGTTTCTTTAGGTTAGCTACAATCCCATTCTTTCTATGAGGTATGTAGTTTTTTCTCTCTATTTCCTGAGCGGCAGTTTTGGCCGCAACTGGGCCATTGATCCACTTCCATGTGATTTTGCCTACGAGTTAAGGTTGTAGTCTCCAAAGCCACCGGCTGACAAGACATTCACAACTTACAAATGGACTGTCTCCCGTGCTGGTCGGTATCTAGAGCCTTTACGTCGAGGGGATTAAATGTTGACCCGCCCATCACGACGGGCGCTCTTTTCAGGTACATAGCAGAGGCGTCCACATGGAACAATATATTGATGAGTTGGCATCGGACTCTCGGAGACACCCTCTCGCTCGCTACCACCACCACCGTTACTAACAAACGTCCTGCTTGAGGGCCAAAGGGAGATGTTTACGTCGCCAATCCAATTTTTTCACCAACTTTGTTGCTTTATTGACGGAGAAGGGCCTTCCCAAAGCGTCCCTGACCGAACGCGTGGCGATTCCAGGCATTTCGCTCTGATGAGAGTCGAGAAGGCCTTTTCGTGAGAGCCTAGAGGACTGGGCAAGAAACGGTGAAGGTACTCCGTACCAAGAGGTCCAGTTAAGCCGAGTGCCACAGGCCGGGCAGCTTCGGAAGGGTTGTACGTGACGTCACATCAGTTACGTACATAGCGGCACTTGCAAATTCGCAGCTGCTGGTGATACTCGTTTGCTTACCCCGTGAAGAAGGAACCGAGTCGTCGACATGAAATAGTGCCAGCGGTACGCGGCGCACTTGAGAAACCATAATGATTTGTCCAATTACATAGATCAAGGTGCCACAAGAATAAAAATTGTCACTGCAATCCGACGATGTCTTATGTTGCGACTCAATTCGGGGTGGTGGCCACAATTCGCTCCACCGCCAAGCAACCTTCTGGAGTGGCGCGGTCGGATTTGCACTGTAGGTGTGGCCGCGATAAGCCACCGAAGTCCCCGATAAGCCGCCGTGTCTCACAGTGCCAACTGATGCATCCGCACCTGAAGCTTTCTTTCCAAAACTTTTGCCTGTCCGCCATCGTCCGCGCGCAAACAAACTTCATAGCCCCAACATCACAACAGAATGCCTAAACGAAAGCGCGGCGCGGAGTCAAGCTTGACGGACGTCTTGGTAAAATTTGAAGATGAAGTCTTCCGAGCTCTAAAGGCGTCCAAGGGCTTTGAGAGGCAACGGCTTAGCAAAAGGATACGTGATCAAGCCACAACTCCGGACAAGGCGCAGCGTCTGGAGAGAGAGATCTCCGTTTTGAAGGTACCATAACCCCTAGCACCATAGTCGTGATAACGCATACGCATGATATACGATCCCTGACACCGATACGGCCCTAGTCTCTGGATTTACATCAAACGGCCCGCGCACATTTACACCTGTCTCTGCTCAAAGTCAAAACAATTGCCGCCTCGCCCGACCTTCCCGAAGAACTTCGACGAGGAGTCTCGAAACCTAATCTACCTCCAGAGGAACAAGCCGCGCTACATAATGTCACGAGTAACCTGTACAACAAGGATCCGGTGAGGCAGGCCACTGACCGAGCAGTCAAAGCTGTCTGCAGCCTACTAGACGTTGCGATTCCCGAAAATTCCAAGCGATCCCGCAAGGACAAACGCCAAGTCGAGGAGGAGCAGTCCTCAAACGTTACCAAGTCTTCTGTGCCCAATTCGACGCCAAAGGAGAATGCTTCGGCGGCTGGGACTGGCGGCCAATTTGACGATGAGGAGTCGGAATTCGAAGGGTTTAGCAGTCACGACGAGGATGAGATGACGAACGCCCGAACCGAGCAAGACGAACAAGAAGGGTCCGATAGCGCGTCTGAGGACGAAGAAGAGAACGTCGAAAAGCTTGACGACTTACTGGGAAGCGCGTCTGAGGAAGAAGAGGATTGGAATGACGAAAAGTATGCTCAATTTCGTGGAAAAGAAACAGTCAACTTGGATGATATATCTGTATCTGGATCTGATGGTGAAGAGTCAGAGGCAGAGGCCGTTTCTGGCTCTGATGATGAGGAGTCAGAAGCAGAGCCTGCGACCCAGAGAAGGTCTTCGTCGTCAACACCACCGATTGAGACCACAACAAAGACATTAAAGAAGTCCTCGTCAGCGAGTAAGCCTGGGCTGATTAGCGGCTCAACATTTCTTCCCTCGCTCATGGGCGGCTACATATCAGGCTCTGAATCCGCATCAGACATAGAGGAGGCAAAGCCAAAGAAGCGCCGCGGACAGCGCGCACGACAGGCGATTTGGGAACAAAAGTATGGAACCGGCGCCAAGCACCTGCTGAAGCCATCCCGTAAAGGTGGCAGGGACTCGGGATGGGACGTAAGACGAGGTGCTGTTGATGGCGACGAGCGAGGGAAAAACTCTACGCCATGGAAGAAGGGCATTCAACGGCCAGGCGCTGGGCATATGGAGCCCGCGCCGGCACCCAAACCTAGGAAGAGAGACGACGAAGGGGCACTGCATCCAAGTTGGGAAGCGAGAAAGAAGGCCAGGCAGACGCAAAAAGCAGTCGCGTTTACAGGCCAAAAAGTGGTTTTTGATTAGGACAGCCATGAATGAAAAAAATTGTGATATCCCTTCCCGGCATAGCAGTCTAATCCGCCACCCCGAACTCGCATGGTCGCAGCAGCCCTGGAAGCTGTCGATGCTACCAAGCAGGTCGGGCAGGAAGGACCTCCCGAATGTCACACCTGATGCCGCTTCCACCCGTGTTTTGATGGAGAGAAATAACCTCTGCCATTCTACACCATCGTTCAAGTTATTTTGTCCAGCCTATACTCTGTCAGCCCATTCATCACCTATATTTTTCTTTCGCCTGATCCGTTATACTATTCATTCTCCGTACATTGGTTGCGACTGTCCATCGCATCCGAATCCTATATAGACAGACGTCTTTACATCACAATCCGTCACCCCATCAATTCCTCATGTCACGAGACGCAGTCGACGGCCTGGAACCCCGACTTTCCAGATTCGAATCAGTTAGAGCAACGTCAGCCAGCACCTCAAGCATCAGCCACGAACGCCGTGAAATGACAGATACAGGGGGCCGATGTTCGCAGCAAGCTCAGTCTTCCGCCAAGGGCCACAATACATTTAAAACCGAGGCTCTGCGGCAAGCAGAAAGCAGGGCCAAGGCTCACTTAAGAAAACGACGCCTTCATGATGCGTCTGTCACGCTCGCGGGCGAATCAGAGCCTCTGAAGGGTAAAGGCAGATACCTGTACTTTCTGAGTGACGGGGACGTCAAGGACATTGTCGGCATTGTCATGGATGCTGTTCATCAAAGCTTGATGACGCCGGCACGTCACCAAGTCCCCCGAGGCTCTGAGGCGAGCGCCAACTTTGGCGACTCAACGACTCCAGCTCAGGGGTTCGCCTACGAAAAAACCACGTCAGGGTTTGCTTACGGAAAGCACTCGATCACGCCTCGTCTTTCTGCCGCAGCGGATCCTGCCACCACGATCAGCGTGCCCAAGACGGTCTTTTCGTCTACTGACTGGGACGATCGCCGAGCCTCTCTTGCAGACTCCGTGCTCAGCTCGTCAACGAAAACCACTATTGTGTCGCGAGGGAGTGTGTCGGAAATAGTCTGGACCGAGCATCGGTCCTCTGACGCGACACGCTTTCGGCATTCGCTGTCCTCGGCGGGTCATTTCCATGACGCAGTTTGTCAACACTGCCTTCGATGCCACTCACAGTCACAATGTGGTAACATGATGGAGGTCGAGAGAGCAGCGTCGGTGTGCCGCTTTGCATCTCTCTTCCCACTGTCTACGAATCTAGCCACGAGCAAGCGAGCGTCCCGTTCCACAGATGAGGAATCCAACATCACGTCTTTTCCAGAGTTGCGGCCACGAAACTGCACCAATGACTGGCTCAAACCGCCGATCGAGATAGATCAACTGCTACGAAACAAGTCGTCTGATTTGTACCGCCGGGGGGTCGATGCCCATAGTGGCTTAATGCCGAAGTCTCCTCAGAGCAGCACCTGGCCATCTCCGGTGCCCTTTGCTCTACCCTGTGACGAAAGCGTGTTTAACAGCAAAGACTCGTTCTTTAGCGCTCGACGCTATCTTCAGGATCGCCGAGTCGCCGAAACATCGGCGAGGGATGGCCGAAAGCAGTCGTTCAAGTCGACGAGTTCGGCATCCTATAGTCATCGTGCCACGCCAGTGCCTGCAGCAAATCAATCGCCGTGGCAAAGTGACGGTGAATTAATTTCCCAGATTGTCAATACGCTCCGCCAGAATAGTCAAGATAGTGTTCGCGGAGAAGGTGTCGATTCAGGGGGACGCGGCGACTGGCCACAAGAGTCCGAGACACTACAGCCTCCTGAAGCAACGCCTGCCGCGGGTCATCGATCGAGAGACAGCATTGTCAAAGAGCGCACACTGAAGCCGCCCGCGCCTGACAAGGCAGGCATCTACGAAGCATTGACTGGGAGTCGCATGGTGGTGCCAAAACGAGGATGCACGAACTGCTCAGAGGACAACAGGCCGCATGTTTGTAAGGACGACGTAGAAAGCCGCACGCCATTGGGATGAGAACACGGATGCATAACCTACGGTGTGAGAGGGTAGCTCACATCCAAGAAAGTCAGTCAAGCCTTTGCACCATTGTTAACTCCTGGGACTCAGATAATTCTTTTCTCACATCCGTTTGATCTGCGAGCCAACCTGAAGAGCAGAAAGCGTGACGAGAACATGGCACAAATTGAATACACAAGAAATAGACGTCCGTTCTGTGCAGATCCTGAGTACAAGTGTCTAGTTGTCTATATCTAATGCAGATTCCATCAAACGAGAAGTCCAATGCCCTCATCACCTAACCGCCCCCTCGAATTCACACCGCCAAATACCTTGCCTTAAATTGCCTTGGATGCCCGTGCCTTATTCTCCCTGTGCCTCCTCTCCTTAGCAGCCGTCTTCCTTCGATTCATCCACGCCTGATTCAAATCCCGTCGATTTTGCCAAAACCACGACTGGAAATCGCCAGCTTCACCTCGCGGAGCGTCTCCTTTTCCTGCTCCTCTCTCCTCCTCCTCCTCCTCCTCATCCTCTTCATTGTAGTCTTCCTCGTAGTCTTCCTCTTGATCGTGATCTGGAGCCCAGAAGGCCATCCTGCGAGCCGGATTCGCGGTATCAGGCGTGGGAGCCGCGCTACGGAGATTTCGATACTCGAGATCTTGGCGCGTGTAGGGCGTTGTGGGGGCGGGGACGGCAGCTGTGTGAGGTTCGGGAGTGTCGGGGGTTTCTTCGGGGTCGTGGGCGAAGAAGCTGAAGGGGGTGGGTGCTTTGGCGGGGACGGCAGCTGTGGCTGTCGTTGTGGTGATTTCGCGCTTGTAGAGTGCTTCCAGAGGGTGGGGAGTCTTGGTGGCGGGGATGTCGAGAGTGAGGTTCGTTTGGTGTTCTCGGTCTTGGTCTTGGTCTTGGTCTTGGTCTTGTTCTTGTTCTTGTTCTTGTTCTTGTTGTGGTTGGTCTTCTGGAGTGTCGTCATCGTCATCGTCATCGTCGTCGGAGGTGGAGGAGGCGGAAGAAGATGCAGAGGAGGAGGAGGAGGATGATGATGACGACGAAGATGAAGTAGGACGGGTGGACGTGGAGACGAGGTCTTTTCTCAAGGGCCGCGTCTCCTTTTGGGGTGAGGCAATGGCCGATTTCTTCGGTGTGTCGGCAACAGACATCTTGGTGTCTTTGTCTTCGTCTTCATCTTCATTTTCATCTTCATCCGAAGACGTCCCACTGCTGCTCGTGTCATCCTCATCATCAGAGTCAGATTCAACAATCTCCTCCTTCTGCTTCTTTCCCTTCTTATCCTTCTTTTTTCTTGACTCCCCCCTCACATCTCCCCTCTTATCCTTGCACTGCACTGCCTCAACCAGCGCCCCATCCTCATCAACCCAGCCCTTTCCCTGCACAAACTCCGCAGGCTCCTTGCCCTGCCGTTCCGGCACAACGTGCTTCAGAAAGCTGGGAAAGGTGGTAGTCCGCTCAAACTCGTGCACCGTAATTTGCCGCGCGAGGCTCTTATTCTTCGTCTTCTTCTTCTTGTGGGCTTCGCTGGCGGGAGGATTGGCCGCTACATTAGGGGGAAGGCGCGTCTTGAGCAAACACTCATCCTGGTCGGTATACTTGGACTTGAGGCGCTTCGTCTTGTGCTTCTCCTTCTCCTTGTCCTTGTCCTTATCGGCGTGTTTGTCCTTGCTGCGCTTACTCCGCACCTTGGAGTCAGTAGACTCAGTCCATCCTCGCTTCACCTTGCGATCTTTCAGGAGCACGCCCTCCACGACATTCAAATCGCGGCGGCGCTTCGAGGCTCCATCTCGTGCGTCTTCTGCTTTTCTCTTCTTGCGTTCCTTTCTGGCGTCCGCTGCTGCTGCTGCGTCTGCGTCTTCGGGCTCGTGGACGGGCATTGGCCGGGCCTTTTCGATGCGCATCTTGACGCCCTTGAAGGTCGTCCCGTTGAGTCTCTTTCTGAGCTTCTCGGCGTCCGCTTCGGGCAAGTCCACGTAGCCGTAGCGCTTTTCGGGGAAAGTCTCAAGCGTGTGCAGGGAGATGTTGCGGGCCTGGGGGAGCACAGAGGCGGGGAGGACGACTTTGAGGAGGTCTTGGTCCAAGGGCGTGATGTGTAGGCGTGTGTGTGCGTTGCAGCTGTCCGATATATCGGGGGCGGTCGGCCGTGATGGATCGCTTTTTAGGGGCGATGAGGAGTTTGCAGTCATCGCCGCTGCGGAGGGGTAGAGAGGGGGATGAGGAATGAAAACGTAGAAATTTGGGCGGTTTGGGACAAAGCGCGAGAGGAGTTCTTTGTCCAAGCCGAGGGGCTCTCTCAAATTCTCAATCTGCTGCAACTTGCAAGGCGTGCAACTTTTTTTTCTTGCAGGGGTCTGCACTTTCAAGTTTCTACATACCTTTTAAGAAGTGGGTCCAGTACCTAGCCATGGACCCCTGGAGTCCTGTAGGCTGTACGGAGTAAGCTTGTAAGTTGTCAGAGAGTTCTGCCGCGACAAAATGCTCACCGGGGAATAGTTAGGCTCCCTGGACGCTCGTGCAAAGAATGTCATGATGATGGCAAAAGCAGCATATCCTCGACACGATGCGGCGACTCCTCAAAAGGCAAGCCGCTTCATTCTACTCACGCATTCATAATTTACAATATACATTTTAACCATTATACAAAGCTCGCTATCGCGTTACATTCATAACCAAGACCCAGGCCAACCACCCCAGCCATGGACATGCAAGTGAGTAGTGATACAGTATTACCCTGTCTCCCCTTTCCCCTCTCAGCGTTTGTTCAAGATGCAATATCAAAAATGGAGCGCATCCGCCTCAATTCCTGGCCCGTGGTGTAGTTTGGAGCAGACTACGAAGCGTTGTCTCGACTGTCTCCGCCAACTGCCTTCCACCAGACATCTGTGCTCCAGCGGATAATTCGCTCAGCAGCACCTCGGGGCGTAGCAGCAGGGCGCACGTCGAGATAGAAGACCGGCTCACCGGTCGGCTCAGGCTCGCCAGAGTAGTAATCAATGACGTAGCGAACCTGCTCTCGTTCCCCGTTGACGTCTCGGGAGACATACCAGTCGTGTCGGTCAAAGGGCGGCTCAGTGCTGTGTCATGCATGTCAGCGTCTTATTTTCTTCGACTTTTGCCTCGTAATAGCAATGATTGCCTACCCAAACTTGGAGGGATAGATCCAGCCCAGCACTTGAAGCATCGTCGCCTTGGGCGTCAGATCCTTAGGTCGACCTTGGAACCGAATAAGAGTGGGATCCGGCTGGTCTCCATCCCAGTTGCGCTCGAGCTCTTCGGGAGTATGAGCCTCGCCGCGCCGGCAGACCTGCCACCCCTTGTACAGGCCCTTGCCGAAACGCTGCTCCCACCCAACGACCTCGGCCCAGGCGCCTTCGTTCAGAAAGTTATGGACCGAAACCATGGATTCGACGGCTGTGATGTCGGTGTCTGCGTAGCCCTTCCGCAGCAGAGCATTGTACATTTGCTGCGGAGACGGGTACTCCCACGTGCCGTCGCCGGACCCCCTGGGAATCGAGGACTCTTCTCGACTTGTCGGTAGCGTCACGGTCTGATTCGGAGCTTTCTTCTGCGATAAATCGGGGAACATGTAGTTGAGTGGATTGAGCTGCGATATTATCGACTTGGGTTTGTCGCCAGCGGTGCGAGCCTCGTGAGGCACGGGACATCCTGACGGCGTCGAGCTAGAGTTTGCGTCGGACTTTGGCTTCAGCGCATCGAGCGTCTTTTCGTGCATAGGGCAACCGGCCTGTACAGAGACGTGGAGGTCAGCGATTGAACATCAGCGACGCTTGCGATATTTTATCGAGGGAGTTAAAGGCCGCATACTGGAGGCGCTCCATCTCTGGCGATGTGAGGGTGGCCAGCGGGCGTGCGCACAGCAGCGGAAGATTCGTCAGCCCAGAACCAGCCCATGGTGAGCAGAGAAGAGCCAGGAAGAGTAAATGTGCAAGAAAATGTGGTAAGACGGCAGGTTGGGGATGCCTTTTGTTGCACAGAGAGACGGCGTCAATGAAGAGCGGCGAAATTTGTCAATCGCGCAATCTTATCGCCTCCAGCGAAAGGCCCGCGCGCGCGTCTTTTTCCGAACATGAGAAGCCGGCGCAAGGCGACGCCCTGGAATGGCCTACGTCACCACTCACGTGCTCAGTACTGCAGTATTGCCTATCAAAGCTTCCGTCCGTCACAGACTCACAGGCTACAGCGCCACAGGATCGTCGACTTCGGACTTCCTGCGTCCCTGATACCTTTGCCGTCAAACATGGACACATCTCGCATGCAGCGGTGATCCCTACGAATCGTGACTTGCAACTTGCAACTTGCAATGCAGTCCTGTCTCGCAGGCTGCCGGACCTGGCTGCGACCCCTCCGGCAGACGACAGCTAGCTCGACCGCCTCCTTGCGCCGGGGCACATCGCGACTTCACCACACGAAGCACATTCCATGGACGTGGAGGCGCATCGACAGGCCATCTTTCTCATCCCGACGACTCGTCCTTCAGGCATCCGCCGGCGCAGCTACCCTGAGCGCCGGCGCCTTCATTGAGCTCTCCAACAAGGACAATGGCGCGCCCCACGAGACGGGAGAGCTGCGGATGCTCGAGGTCTCTCGCGACGAGATACGAAATACGATTGGCGAAAACGAGCACGGCCTGTACCGAATCGCGCACAAGATCGTCCTTCTTCTCGACGTGTATGTGTGGGAGCCGCTCTGCACCGGCTTCCGCTTCCTGCAGCTAGTGTTCATCTTCGTGCCCGTCATCGCCACCGTCCCGGCCCTCTGGCTCGGTCCGCGCCAGTCCAACCGCGATAACGAACGAAGCGGCACACTCTGGTGGTATGGATTCCTCGTCAATTCCATGGAGCTGGCAGGCCCGGCCTTTATCAAGCTGGGCCAGTGGGCAGCCTCGCGCTCCGACATCTTTCCCAACGAGATGTGCGAGACAATGTCCAAGCTGCACTCCAACGCGCCCGCGCACTCCATGCACGCCACGCGCAAGACCGTCGAAGCCGCCTTTGATGGCCGCCGCTTCGAAGACATCTTTGACGAATTCGATCAGAAACCTCTCGGCGTGGGCGCCATCGCCCAGGTATATAAGGCGAAGCTCAAGCCCGAGTTGGCCGAGTCCATGTCCAATGGCCTTCACGGCGGCGAGGAAAGCGCTGGCTTGACCAAAAACGTGCGGCGTCATGTTGATGTTGTGCTCAAGAGCTCGCCCAAGCGCGTCCCCTCCTCCTATGTGGCCGTCAAGGTGCTCCATCCCAAAGTCGAGAGGACAGTGAGGCGAGACCTGAGGATCATGGGCTTCTTTGCCTCCGTCCTCCACTTCATCCCGACTATTGAATGGTTATCATTACCGGACGAGGTCGGCCAATTTGGCGAGATGATGAAACTCCAGCTAGATTTACGCATCGAAGCCGCCAATCTCGAAACTTTCCGTCGCAACTTCAAAGACCGCTCCACCGCCTCCTTCCCCTATCCCTATACCGACTTCACCACGCGCAACGTGCTCATTGAGGAATTCGCCCAGGGCATCCCCCTCGCCTCCTTCATGGAAAACGGCGGCGGCGTATTCCAGCACGAAATCGCCGACGAGGGCCTCGACGCCTTTCTGCGCATGCTCCTCCTCGACAACTTTGTCCACGCCGACCTGCACCCCGGCAACATCATGGTGCGCTTCTACCAAGCCGCCCAACCAGAGCTCCGGCTTAGCAAGTCCCACGCGAATAGCAGCAGCAGTAGCAGCAAGGACATTGACGTGACAGAGCAAGTCCTCGAGCGTCTACGACCCTACCGCCACCGCTCCAACAAAGCCGCCTGGGAAGCCGAGCTAGCCAGAATCGATGCTGAGGGGTACCGCCCCCAACTCATCTTCATAGACACGGGTCTGGTGACTGAGCTCAACGCCACCAACCGCGCCAACTTCCTTGCGCTTTTCCGTGCTGTAGCCGAGTTTGACGGCTACAAAGCCGGGCACCTCATGTGTGAGCGCTGTCGCCAGCCTGAAGCTGTTCTCGACAAGGAAATCTTTGCTCTCAAGATGCAGCACCTTGTCCTGGGGGTCAAATCACGGACCCTCGCGCTGGGGAATGTCAAGATTGGGGATATCCTGCAACAGGTTCTCTCCATGGTGCGCACCCACCACGTGCGTCTTGAGGGGGACTTTGTCAACGTCGTGATTAGTATTCTGCTCCTGGAGGGGATCGGTCGGAGTTTGAACCCGGATGTTGATTTGCTGAGTAGTTCGCTGCCTATTCTGCGGCAGTTGGGGACGCAGTCGGGGGCGAGTATGGCGCGCGGGGGGGACTTTTCCATGATTTTGGTCTGGATGGGGCTTGAGGCGAGGAAGTTCCTGCAGGCTAGTGTTGATGATGTAAGTTCATCTTCCCAACTTGCCCTGTTTCGTGATGAAGTTTCTCCTCGATTGATTGAGTCTGCCATGGAAGTAGAAATCGGCTCTCTTTCGTAATTGTACTAACTTTACGTTTCTAGGTTGAGCGATGCGTCAAATATGATTTGTTATCTCCAAATGTGTAGTTTTTGTAAACATTGCCATTATCATCACGGGCGGGCACTCTTCTTGTACACTACAGAGAAGTAGGTTCTCTTTCTTGACACATTGTATTCTGGTGCCCTCTTGTTTTTTCACAAATCTCATTCTCTCCTTTTTACAAGCATACCCGGTGTCCTCGAGTCGTTGGAAACCGGTCCCAGCCATCTTCCTGTCATTCAGTCAGGCGTTTGTATGAAAAATGTACATAAGTACCATAAGTTAGATGTCTTGGCCTATCCGGCATAACCACCCGACTTGCAGCCTTGTTCAGTACTTGGTCACAAGGGGGTGTTGTTGTTGTTGTTGTTGTTGTATGTATAGCTCTATAATCACACTTGTCACGTCAAGCAGAACACACAGCACCGGCACGCAAGTTGTAGCAGCACCCATAAGCCATTGTAACTGTGTTAACAACAATACTGCCTGCATCGCGATATTCATAGCGAAGTCCCACCAATAAGCCAATAAGCCCGGCCCGCACACACAACAAATACAGAGCAAGTCTACACTTTGGGACATTAGAAACGGTGTCCGTGTCCACATGTATCACTATGCACTGTTTGTGTAATTCTTGTCATAAAATAAATAACGCAAGAAGAAAGAAAAAAAGCCATCAACAAGTCCTAGAAACAAAAACAATTCCAGAACTCCTCATTGGAATACGTACATCATCCGTAATTAAGTTCTGCGTCTTCGTGTGTTTGCAACATTGAACAACTGCTAAGTAGCTTTACTGAATAGAGACCAGATACCTGTCTCGTTTAGGAAGGGTATGAAGAGAAGATAAAGTTGTCAACAATATCATCAAGTGCTCATGTACGTTGAAACCAGTAGCATGGGTGACTCCAACCGACTATACCCCTTCTTCAGCTGATGTTGGCGCTGAGATTTATGCCAGCAGCCGCAGCCGCAGCAGCAGCAGCAGCACTGATATTAGGGTTCACCTTGACCTCTGTCGGCTTCTCCCATAGATTTCTCAACAAAACACTAATCCCATCCATATCCTCCGCGCCAGCCATGTTCACCCCACTGGCCTGTTCCCCGACCTGACTCCCCGCAACTCCCTCAAAAGTCGAGCTAGCTCCATTGGCCACCCTGATAGATTCGCCAGTCTTGGACGCAGTCTGCCGAACATCAGGCATGCTCACATTGCGGGTATGCCTGATATTTGCCTCCGTCGAAAGATGCCCACGCTTGCCATTGACGACGGTATTGGCGGGTACTCGCGGCATTCTTCGGATCTTCTCCATGCCTGGAAGACGACTGAGCCGGTTCAGTGATCGCGCAACCGGGTTCTGGTATCGCCGGACGACGAGATACTCCATTCCTGTCCTCTCTAAAAGTCGGCCAATGCGAGGGTCACGGCTGTTCCCTGCGTCGTAGCCGCCAGATCCACCGACGCACACCAGAGGGCTTGATCCGACTACGCCTCCTACGCCCGCTAGTCCATGGCTGGGTTCGAGAACAGAGCTGGCTCGTTGCAGGTTCAACTTTTGCTGGGTACGTGATTTTTCCGCGGGGAGGGCCGCTGTGCTTCTGCTTGAACTTGGGACCAATGCGCTTGCATCCATGTCCATTCCACTGGGAGCCAGAGCCTCTGGTTCCGATTGCTGGAGGGTAAAGCCCTGGCTAGCAGTAGGTTTGGTATCTCCGGTTATATCCTCTAGGCTCTGGCTCGTACCTTGGACAGGTGGCTGGTAGAAAGAACCCTGGCTGGCTAAGCCAGATGTGGGCGCGTCAACGAATCGTGAAATGAGGTCTTGTTGGTTGCTGCTACTAGCCAGTGCTGCTGCTGCGCCATCCGTCGAGCTAATGGATCTGGTAACCTGGGCGGATGCACCCTTTGCTATTTCCACAGTCATCTTTGGCGGAGCACTTTGTGGGGGTGTACGCTGTAATAGGCGGGAGGTAAGGTATTCCTTGTGCTGCGACGTAGCCTTGCTGGCCACTGACGCGGGGGAGTGTTGCTCCTGCTGCTGCTGCTGTTGTTGTTGTTCGTCTGAGAGCTGCTGTTGCTGTTCATATTGTTGCTGCTGCCGTTGCTGCTCTTGCTGGCCGTATCGGAGCTGTGTTTGCGGTTCTTCGTGAGGTCGCATTTGTGGCTGCTGTTTCACTACCCCCTCCTCCTTCTGCTGCTGTAGCTGCGGCGTCTGAGAAAGGGTGCTGGGGACCACAGGCTGCGACATTTCCGTAGTTGGGCGCAGCGATGGCTGCATACTGTTGTTGATGGAACTTTTTCGGGATATATATGGCGAGTTGGAGCCGCTGGCATCAACCCATTCGTCGTCAGGATCGTCGCTACCAAGATCAAATCGCACCTGTGTCTTGCTCGTCTTGGCGGTGTGGCGATGTACACCAGTGCCGCTCGGCGCTCGCTTCAGCTTGTCTGAGGATTTAGCTCTTTTGGCGACTTCCACTTGGGAGCGATTACGTTTCAGACTCGTGTGCGATAGACTCTTGGGGATATTGGCCGACGTCGGTTGACCCTGCAGTTTGACTTCGCTGGTTGCTCTCCGATGCGGTGGCCGCTCAACCTCGGCGGGCGAGGCCGGTCCTGACGTCTGCCTTCGGGTCAGTTTGGGGGGCGGGCCGTGCGCGTTTGCATGTTTATGAAATGCTTTAGTCGAAGGAACGCGTGTGTTGAAGCGGCTGACGTGATGATGCTTCTGAGACTTGACGCGATGCTGATGCGACGGGCCTCCCGTGTTATTTGTACCGTCGCTCTGAGAGCCGCTGTCGCGATGATTGAGGGGGGGTCTTTTTAATTGGCCACTCGGTGGTGCGTTGTCCGTTTCCTTGTCTCGAGGCATGATGTCGTACCTCAGCCGCGATCGGTGTTTTATGACCGGAGAGACGCACGCACGTGCTGAGGCGTTGGGAGCAAGGTGGTATGTTCGTGTCGTACGATGCGAATAGAACGGACGGATGTGGTAGGTTGAGCTGGTCAAGTTTTGGCTCGGTGCGCCCGCGGGTGTAACAGCTGCTTTCCTTTCAGTCTTGGAGTCGTCTTTCGACTGGTGGAAGTTGCAAAAGGGGCAGGGGAGACGGGCGCCCTGGTCCCTCAGCTGGATGGTGTCGCAGATTGATCGCGCCGTGGAGAAAAGAGAGATTCTCAACGCAATGCCAGAACTGATGGTTTTGTTTTGGTTTGTTGGCTCATAGGCGTAGAAGCTGATGCATGTAGATGTGGTATCAATGCATGTAATAGGTATGCAGCGGCGACACGGGACACGTGGGGGTAGTCAAGTCGAAGTCGGCACACTTCTGTAACGTAGACGATGGATAACAGAGGTTCCGGCAAAGCTCAAATTCAATGGAGTTAGAAGGCTCAATCGGTGAAATTGGCAATGTACTGGCCTCGAGGCGATGGCGTTGGTGGTTGTTTAGAGAAGGTGGCCCTACATAGCTACAGTGTAGATACGTGCTCCGGTCCGGGCGATGGCTTCGATGACAACAAGGCCCAGGCTAGAATGATTCCACCTTTCATCGTCTGTGGACCAATCAGCCGCGACGCGCCTCGACTTTAAGCCAGGAAGTTGTCCCAGCCTCCAGGTATGCAACTTGCAAACTCAGAAAGCTCAGAACCATCATCGCCCTCTGCTCAACAACAAAACACATAACGCTTTGTTTTCCATTCCACTTCTTTCTTCTCTCTCCAATCTATCGTAGGCAGCCTGGCCTTCTATCTCCCCGATCGCATACTCACACCGGTCAAAATAAGTTGACGAGCCAACCAGAATGGGAATTGCGAGGCTTCATATTAGAATGTCGAAGGTTGCGTCACAACGCGACAGCAAAGTTTCGACATTGCAAAGCCAGCATATGATGCTCTGGAATCGCATATAAGCTGAATCAATATCTAACAGCCGATTGAATCCGATAACAAGCGACTGTCACACAGTGCCAGGCTAAGTGGCAGCCTTGGACGCACACTGTCGCCCATGTCTCCATTCGGAATGATGTTCTCAATTTATTATCTTGACTCTATTAGGTGCATTCATCTGGCAGGATCGTCGCTGCCGTTATGGTCAGACTCGTGCAAATCTTCTCCTTCACAAGCGGCACAGCCTACCTAATATGGTCCATACTTTCTCCCCGTGCCCATGGCCATCAATGTCAGAAGGGCGGACTTCCCTGACGATGCGAGTTCTTCATCCTCGTCTGCGACAAGACACGTACCCTAATTGTTCTATCTAGCTCGTTACTCTGGCGAGGTACTCACACAGACGATTTTTATCGATTTGGTGACATCGGAGGACGGGAATGTTAGTGTACGATAGGCTTGCATTAGGGCTTTGAGACGTCTACTTTTGTCCGAAACTCCAAGCACGAGAGTGGCGGTCAAGTTTTACTTGTCTCACCTTCCACTTACGAAAAACATCCCAGGGAGAGGAGATATGTGGAAGGCTCTAAGTGGTGTATTCCTCGTCCACTACGGTCACGTCCGCGTACCGTAAAGCTGGACGATAGATGGCTTCACCGCAACTTCTTGGGCATGGTCTCCTGGCTCGTTGTCAAAAGTCGCTCGATGCGAATGTAAACTCTCGGAACAAGCGCTTCCCATGTATTATGCATTTCGCAAACATACAAAATCCTCAGTGACTATCAGGTAGATACCTACATGCCTCCACGTCCGATGGTTCCTGGCCTCCACTTGAAACATCAAGTGTGAGCCGTTGGGGCCTTGTTCGGATTCTCCCATAGCGGGACGTTACACTGTGCAACCCCGTAATCTTTCCATCGTGATTCGTGTCTCATCAGAAATAAAAGATCTTCTCATCTGTGTTTTGGTTACGTCTTTGGACACAGAATGGCAGATGTCGGGGTCGCGTAGATGGCGTGGGGCCGCGAGATTTTATTAATGACAATGACACGGCGACGGCCCGCCGGGAATGCTGTCTTCTCGTTAGCAGTCATACCTGCAGTTGCCGCTTTTTGGACAGAGATGGGCTTCGGATGAGGCAGCCTCTTGCAGCCGGTGCTTCCCGCTGCCGGGATTAGCGGCCCGGAGACCGGAGGCAGTCCCCTTAGAGTTAGAAGTGTGCCAATGTATCTACATATATAATGGTATCCCATCGGTGGTCCAAAGGCTCACTTCAGGTATCGGGCCCCATAGCCCCCCTGCCTTTTGGCTGTGACCGCGAGTGACACAAGCTACGGTAGAGCCGCGACGAGGGCAATGTACCTCTTTGTCATTCAGGTGGCTGTCGATACTTCCGTTGAACAGCCAACCTTGCAGTTAGACGCATGTACCTCGCGTGGAGCTGCAACACGATTGGCTGTAACCCCCTGTCCGGTACCTGAAGTGAGCCTTTGGACCACCGACGGGATAGACTACATATATTGTACTCCGTACATGCTCTGTGGTATGACCACAAGTGACATATCCATCGTCAAGAGGCGGCATGCCAATGATGCTACTGCAACATTGAATGGTCACGACCGGTAAGGCCTGGCACACTCCTTTACGTAAATACCACTTGATCCAACGGGAGGTCGTATTACGGAGTACCTATACCTAGCAGCCCTGCTTTGATGATATCGTGAGCTTCATGTCTCCCGTTCAAATCGCGCGGGACACGGCGTATGTAGCGGAGCCGGGGAGCCTCAGCTTGCTCCGGAGTCCGGCTCAGCTCCAGAAGTGCACCCCCTGCATCGCAACAAAGGCCTGGAGCTGGAGCTCTTGCGTCATCCCGCCGCTTCAAACGAAATGCATCCCAATCCTCTGGACCCGTGAACCATGCCGCATCTTTTGCCGGGTTGGCACACATCATCTCGGTCATGCCCCGAGTGTATGGAGGAGAGAACGCGCGGCACTGTACTCTATAGGGGAAACGACAGTCCATTTTCCATCTGGCATCGTGGACCACGACGAGAGAACAATTACGTTAGAAGAATGCGGTTCCTCGCGGGGTGCTGCTACAACGTTCGTTTAGATTTGGTAATAATGGAGATCATGCGATACCCCTCCCTGTGTTACAACTTACATACCTACTACAGAGCAATGTAGGCACGTAAGCCGCGTTTTTCAGTTATGAGGTACATAGCGGCGGTACGCTGTGTTCAAGGTACCTATTTCCGATCATTGTGTGTAACATATTCGAAGCGACCTGTGCCCTACAAGTGACACCAGCTACCAACAGCCAGGCTCGCGAATCGCTAGTGGGCTGATGTCGCTTGTCGCGGTCATCATGAGATAAAGTGCAGTGGTTGGTGGGGGGAAAAGTTGTTCGCATTCGTAATCCCAAGATCGCTTATCGTAACGAAATGCACAGTGCATGCTCAAGTTATGATAACGTTGACAAAAGATCCGGAAGGCTTGGGCAATCCCTGTTGCTCGTGAAAATGACAGCAGAGTCCAGACCCTGATTGACGTTGCCTTCCACTTACTAATATGACACACCGCGCCGCACAAGACGCTGGGGCATCGCGTTCGCATAAGCAATCCATGTCGCAGCGTGCATTGACGCCGAGGCAGTCAGTCGTTTCCAACTTGTTTGAGGGTTTCATGACGGCCGCGTTCACATTGTTAAGAACGTACGTCAATGACGAACTGTTTGCAGTCCGCGCGTGGTCTGTGATATGAGGCCTGACTCCTGAGTCCTGAGTGTGTACCTATGTACCTATACATATCAAAAAGGTCACATGACAAATCGTATCGTAGATCATAGCACGACAACAGGAAAGAATTGAGCAGGGGGGAAAGATCCGTCTCCGTCAGCCGAGCAACCGAGGCAGGCAGCAGGGACCGAAAGCCTTGGAAGTTGGATCTGCAAATCTTGGCCCTGCCAAGAAAAAGAGAACAAAGATGTGGTTCGATTTACATGTGTACGGAGTAATGTACATACCTACATGATATGTACTTGTGGAAGTTGTGGTACATACACATACCTAGTCAGGTCGCGATAAGGGAAAAGCTTGACGACGTACATACACAGTACGGAGAACAGAGTCAGCATCCACTATGTGTGTAGGTGGAACGGTGGACGGTGAGAGCCGAAAATATCGAAAAGATGGGGAAATTAGGGAAGAAAGAAGGAAAATATCCGTGCCGTCCATTTCCATCGCGCTTCTCGTTGCGGCAATACGGAGTAGGTTATGTACTAGAGGTAGGTACTCGTAGGGATGGGAATCATGGGATGGTCGGTGAACAATATCGCGATTCGTGAGACAAGAGTCAAGACCCCGGGTATGATTCATGAAGTGCTTGGCCCTGTTGGCCGCTGTGTTTCCGTTGAAACTTGAAGGCAACAACGACATCAGTATTTTACCCCACGACTTACTTGGGCTTAGTTTCTCGCCCTCTTCTTAAGTTCTTAGTACTTACAATACCCCCCACCAGCGATCCAGTCATCCGTCATCGCTCAGTTCTAGCTTGTGACCACAGGTTTGTCCTCACAATCACTGAGTGGACGAGTTGGAACGCGCACATGTCACGCTTTTTTTTTGTGCGACTCGACGATTTGCATCAGTGCTTTCCTATCACAAAACACTTGAGTTCTCTGTCTCGACCTTGTCAGCTGCACGCCGCGCCCGTTGAGAGCTAGAGCATCAGACAGATCAGTTCAGCCACCGCGTTTTGTCTCCCTCCAAATCTGGTCGTTATCTGTTGAACCTCCCACTTTCCTGCATCATTTCGCACGCTACTCTTTTCTCGCCGGTATCTTGCAACGGCCTCCTGCCTCAGCAATTCATGGGACCACGAATCTGCCGGCTCTTGCTCGCTCACTCTCCCGGTAGCCTTGCTTGTTTTCCCCCTCCCCTTTGTCTTGAATAACCAAGGTTGGAAACAAGCCAAATATCCTAAACTTTCTTGTTGGAACTTGGGCTTTCTAGAACGCTATAGACCTTGCTGCATTATTGCGCCAAAGGATAAGATCGCACAGTCGTCGGTTTCAATGACGCCGATAACCCACGGTTATCTCATCTTGGCCTCCGTCGTAACCTGACTTCCAGACACCAAATCGCAAACACAAACTTGAATAAAACGAAGATATCAAAGCTTCCTGGATTTGGCCACGTATCTTCGGTCAGGGACACGACCTTGCCCTGACAAGTCATCGCGTCCATCATCAACATACCCGCATATTACTTTCAGAGGACGTCATTGCGCTCGGTTTGGCCAAGAAATTACTATCAAACAGGAGGGAGACGGGAACGCTGTAATATTTTCTTCTCCGGAATCACACACTCGCCACTGAGATCATTTCGCAACAGCTCTCTGTCATCTCATAACTAGCACAGCATTTCGAAAACTTGCCGCCAAAATCGTGGTCAAATCTCACTCCTACTTCCGATCTGAGGGCATCCATTACAAGTTCTGAAAGAACTGTACGAATCATTACCACTGCCTCGCTTCATATACTTTCTCAAGAATCGATATGGCACATAATCACGCGGTACAACGAACAGCCCCAATCGCCATTGCTCCGGGACCCTCGAGGCGACGTCCGACTCCACAACGGCGAGAGAATGGCAGAAAGTTTGAAATTGGTCCCAATGGTGCTCAAACTATTGCTTCAACCGAGGCTCCGTCGCTTTCTGCTTCGATAGAACCATGCCAGTCGTGTCGGTTTTCAGCAAAGAAATGCATTCTCATGCATGATGAGGACATTTGTGCCGCTTGTCAGGCGAGCGGCTCTGATTGCTCCTTTATAGAGTGTACATTCGTAAGCCCCCATTCTCGAAAGCGGAAATTGAACGGAAAACCGCATTGCGAAGAGAGCTCAAGTAAGCGAAGGTAAGGCTGAAAGATTGCTGAGAATAAGCGTGCGCGTCTTGCCATGTATACAAGTGCCAGGTTCATGGCGACTTAGAAGGCATCGCAGAGCTTCCGCACCGCATTTTCCATTGACGGGGCTGACGATTCTCCCATATTTAGCTCACCGACTATGTATAGTCGCAAACTCAACGATTCTAGTGGTTCCAGTACCGCTGCGAGCTCTTTTCTCGAAGATGTGGCCAATGCAGGCGGTCCGACCATGCTTAAGCGGACTCTCGGCATGCAAGATGACCGATACAGTCAACACATTGGTCCAACGACGGATTTCGAACCATCGTTGATTAACTTGTCAACTTTTGACCCTCAGGATGAGAGTCTACTGTCGAGAGGCACGCTTCGAAAAGTCAGCAACGAGGACACTTTCTTGATGTTGCCAGATAGCAGCACTCCTGGACATGACCACATCGTCGAGGACTTGGACGCAATTGAGGCAGTTGTCTCACCACATGGTCGCAAGCTGATTGATGTATACTTTCGTATAGTACATCCTGCTTTTCCAATCATTCAGAAACATGTATTTTTGGAAAAATACGAACGCTCTCACCGCGAGTTTTCGCCTCCGATCCTGGCAGCAGTGTATCTCCTCGCCATCAATTGGTGGGACCACTCGCCAGAGCTGGCACACTTACCCCGTCCCAATATCGGGGAACTTGAGAGACTGATCCGTGGCACCTTGGCAGACGCAATGAATCGGCCCAAACTATCTACGATTCAAGCCGGTCTACTTTTGTCTCAGCGGCCGGAAGGTGACCAGTGGGCACCAACGGCGCAGCTTGTGGCCATTGGCCAGGAAGTCGGCCTGCATCTGGACTGCTCAAATTGGAAAATTCCACCGTGGGAGAAGGGATTGAGGAGGCGTCTTGCTTGGGCGCTATACATACAGGACAAATGGGGTGCCCTTATTCACGGCCGTCCTTCTCACATATTCGCGTCCAACTGGGGTGTTCGAGCTCTGTCCGCCAACGACTTTCCAGACGCAGAGTGGGATGATGGAGACGCGGACGAGAGAGAAGACATCGAGAAAGGTCGTTTATTGTTCTCGCGCTTCGTGCGGTTGTCGGAGATTCTGTCCGAAATCTTGGAGACGTTCTACACGCTCCGTTCGACGCAAGCCATTGCCGACGCCGGACTTCAGAGTACTCAGCTGGTCTTGTCTCTTGCAAAGCCAGTTCAGCTCAAGCTCAAGGAGTGGTATAGCAGTCTGCCTGCGAGTATTCGTCTGGAGTCGTACTCGCTGACGAACTATATCTTCGATTCACCACCATGCACAACAGACAGGTTGTCTAGCATTGGGTATCTACACCTGGGTTACTTTGCGACAGAGATAACGTTGCACCGCAAAATCATTCGATCCCTGGCATCAGCCTCCAGCACTGTAGATTCCTACGTTCAACATATCTGTCGAAGCGCAGCAAAGGCCCGGCTGATTTCCTCAATGGATTTCGTCAACCGGCTTGGCCCTAATCACTTGCAGTCCTTTTGGTTTTTTGCATCAAAGACAAACTTTGCGCTGATTGGCACGTTTGGATCTCTTCTTTGGGCAACTTCTCCCGGGCGAGAAGAGGCCGAGTGGTATCGGCGCCGGCTGGGAGAGTATCGGTGGACGCTCTCGGTTAGCTCCAAACCAGGTGGGAGCAGAGGGCTCACACAGTTCGCCATGACGATGTTGGATATATCCACAGGCTTGCTCAAAAAGCTTCCAGAGAAGCCTCTTATGAGCCGGAGTGGGAGCACGGCAGATCTTTCAGCTCCTCCGTCGTTCCCCGGATCATTTTCTGGGGGCGTCAGCCGCTTAGGTCAGTTCAGTCATACTCACAGCTCGGATGTGAGCAGCATGCAAAGCCCTCGCAGCGATGATTCTATGAGCGAAGACGACATAAAGGATGATTGTTCCACGCCTAGCTAGCATGGTATCTTGGCAGCGGCATATTTAGGCACTTGGTGAGATCTATCAACTGTGTCCCTCTGTATGTAGAATTTGCGCATGCCGCATCCTTATCTCTTCGTTAGACGACTTGTACATGGTTTGGAGAATGGTTGTGCATGCGGTTCAAATCTTTTCTATGTGGCTGTTCGCGGATTAAGGCTACAATTCGTGTGAGCCATTCAAAATGGTTTCAGGGGCATGCACGTTGCCTACAAACCTTGCACTGCAATAGGGACGCCTGCGTTATGCAGAGTTGGGGCTGAATGATGCGCCCTAATAGGCAGACAATTGAACTTTTGACGCAGAATCAACGCGCGTTTCCTGGTTTATACATGGGTGATTATTGTCACAAAAAAGTGGCATGTGCACCTGCAGTGGGCATGTAAGAACAGTTGAGTCAACATAATATGTGACTTCTTGGAATAGACGCGTATGAAGAGGAACATTTGGTAGGTCACAGAACATGCATGTGGCTACTGAACAGAGACATCTGGAAGAAACATTAGTATTATTGGATCCCATAAGACTATTCAATCACCAACCAAGATATATCTAGAAAAGAAGATGGCTTGCGCCCCATACACGTAACACATGCAAGTCCACCAACGGGGGTATTTCTGACAATATACAAAACAGGGGTATAAAACAAATCGGGAAACACCAAACTCGGGTAGAGTGTATGTAGTCCTCATCCTTCTTCTTGTCTATATTCCTTGATGTAGTAACTCGCATCGTATTGTGCGAAATACATGAAACTGCCTCGAGGCCAAACATCAAATGCGCCATACGTGGCGGCGCCCTTGTTGGCACTCAACTCGCTCAATACTGAGACGCAGCATGACGGGCAAGACCAGTCCGTCATCCGCAAATGCGACGGAACGAAATTAAGCTCTGGAGTAGTTGCCGCGCAACTCGTGCCACCTGTTCTCCTGCCTGCCCATCTCTGCCTCGATATCTGCCAGTAGCGTCACACGTGGCTCAACATGCTCAGCAGCATCGGGAATGCTGGTAGACTCCTCCAATTTCTTCAGCTGCTCCTCAACCACGCCAAGTGCATGTCCAGGGGTTTCCAACGGTGGAATCTGCGGGGCTGGGCCCTTGAAGCGTCTCGAGGTCTTCTCCAGTTCCAGAGGTGGCGGTTGAACAACACGTCGAACTTGTGCAGCATTACGATTCGAGAATGTGGGACAATTATCTCCGACACGGTGGTGCCAGGAGCTGCTCCTGCCTCTAGCACCACCACAGACCTTGCGAGACAGGTGTGTACTCGCCGCGGTCGTCGAATGTTCGGTAGAGCGATCATTCATTGTTGTCGTTCCATCACGGTCTTTTCTGTTGAGCAAGGAACCCTCATCGTAGGCGCGCCAAGTGGGTAGATGATTTGGGAGGGGGTGAGCACGGTCACCCTCAAATAGGCCTTTATTTGATACAACTGGAACCTCGATTGCTCGATTCGCCAAAATTCGGTTCCGAGAGCCGACGAGAGACCTGTCGGCACGGACCGAAGCAGGAGTTGCCAATTGCTTCGCGTCGCGGATAGCAAACATAGGTGAAGATCTGCTCCTCGAGTGCGCCTTGGATGGTGGAGGCAATGTTACGGCGGGTCTCTGCAAATTCTCAGACGAAAGATCGTTAATGGAGCTCGTGGGTGCAGCAATCCCAAAGCTGGAAACAGAACTGCCCGCTGCCTCCTCGTTACACCAAGCATACAGCGGTGTTCTCACTTCTGGCACGTGCAGTATTGTTTGTAAGTCGTTCCGCGGCAGCCATTGACTGCCAATGCTCTCTGGCCTCCGCTGCGCATGGGAAGCTCTATGACCCGCGGTGGGACGAGACAATTGTGCTTGAGAAGTCGACTTGTGTGTTACGGACTGTACAGGACCAGCGCTCTTTGCGATCGTTGGCGGCGGGGGCCGCGGTTGGCTTGAGTCCGCTGCGGCGGGTTGGAGAACTGTTGGTTCGCCTCTAGATAACTTGCTCGAGAGATGGGTGAGAGTATCACCCAGGGATTTCCCAATTTCCTGGAATCTTGACCTGGCAGGAAAATCTGATCTACGAGGGACCGGCCTCGGCCGATCCATCACCGATGGGCTACTTACACTTTCGCTCAAGTCAGGTCGGCGCTGATCGTGTGACAACCAACGCATGTCTCCAAGGTCGACACCATCTCGAACTATGGTAGTTTGCATCTCTCTGTTGCCCTCAGTCATTTCTCTTGCTTGGGCACTAGGCTTTTTCTGGAGTCCTGCAATCCCTCTCAGCTGTGTGAGAGGGTGCGCAGATTTCGAGTGCTCTTCAATCGGAGGTGCCTGTGGCCTCGATCCTGATTGGGAAACGCTCATTTTGACGAAACGACTGCGAGGAATACCCGAAGAAGCTCTCGTATTTCCAACGGCATTGCCGAAGCGAGTTTCTGTTGAATCATACGGCTGATTATCTTCATCTAAGGGCGACCGGCGTAGCATTTGAGGAACAAGAGCATCTATTGCCGCCTTCAACGATTTGCCTTGGTGGGACACCGTAGTGAAATCCACAGGCGGGGGCCTCACCGGCAAATTTGGAAGTGCTTTGAGTGTATCAGTGGTCTGGCCATGCCCTTGATGTGTCCTCGCTCCTCGTAGCTTGGATCCCACATTGGATGAGCCGGAGGCTGGCAGGCGTGCTTGGACAAGTTGCCAGATATGTTTTGGTGACCGCTGGTGAATGTCGTGGATGTCAGGATATATGACCGAGGAAACATTTGAGGCTGACGAGGGATTCCGAGACAAGCTACCGCGGGACTGGAGGGTAGCATCGGCTGGACCATGTAATTCATTTATATAGACAGTGTTGGGAAAGAGATCTTGCCGTGAACAAATCAGACCTTTGTAGAAGAAGACGATGCATGCTGCGGCGTGTTAGTACATGGCGTGCCTCTCGGAAAGCAAGGGTCTCATTACCTATTATTAGCAATGCTCCGACGGAGGGAAGAGCGCTTCTAACCGCTATACTAACAGTATTGACGCCCAGGGCCATGGGAACGCTCAGCTACTCTCAATGGTCAGCATCGCTAACATCCAAGCAATATGAAAACGATTGACTGATGCATCACTTCACGATTTGGACTTACTGGAATCCACAATCCCAGAGCAACGGTCGTAAATGTGAGGCCCCTGGCCCGAAGGCCGATGGCACCACCCGCCTTTGCATCGCGGAAGAGGCCTACCGAAGACGCTCTAGTCAAAAGAATGAAGACTACAGCGGCATCCGCGACAGCGACTGCTACTCCAATCTGCCAGACTAGACTTGTCGCCACACAGATCGGAGCGAAGTGAGGGCGGTGAACGCCCACGAAAATGCCACCGAGAACAAAGCGAAGGAAAATAATGGTTTGAGTAAACCACAAACCCGAAGTGGCTCGCAGATCGCGCCTCATGGCCCAGAACAAGTATTCCTCAAGGGTGACTCGGGCGATTTGATCAAAAGCGGACGCGAAGGCGACAGTAATCTGACAAGCTGCAGTGTCATCCTGGCTGATAAAGGCGCCAACAAATCCATTCACAGCCCAGAGAGTGACAAACAGAAGAAAGGCGGCGAGGACCAGCCTGAGTCCCCCTCGAACAAGTGATGAAGCTCCCCCCCTTAGATGGAATAACACGGTTCCTGATGCCGCACACACGACTAAGCCACTACAATCGCACGCATCAAAGTCAGTCGTTGTAAACGTTAATCCCCGGCGCTGCCGAAACGATTTTACTTTGGCAACAGTCGTCAAAGGGGAACTCACAAGGCAAAGGACGTCACGAGAGCTTGATTTCTGGCCGAGTCGTCCATGGTGGTGATTTGCCCGGCCAGCGGACGTCTTGTCTCGAGCAGGTAGGACCAGGGTCAATCAATAGAACGTCGATAGGTGAAGCGCCACAAGAAGAGAACAGCCGATTTCACGGACTTCATGGGTCGCAGGGCTGAGCACCTGGCTCTAGAAGAGTCGCTGGGAGTTCATCGTGCCACTATCATGGTTCAACAATGTGCCTTGTGTGTGTGCTGGTACACGCCACCTTTTGTGGTGAAATTCGGACGAAACGAAGAAGAGAGAAGAAACGGATAAGAGACGGGAGAGGCACCGCAAGTATACGACAAGCGGAATGCATCAAGATCTAACAGCATCGCGTCTGACCGAATGCAGACAGACAAAACACGCAAGGGCAAGAAAGGATGACCTGCGCACCGTCCTCTGCGGCGCCTAACCATCTTGGCCCTTGGGGTGTGCCCAAAACATGGGGCACCTCGATGGAAGCAGAAGCACATGAAAGAGACACTATGTTGGTCGGTTGGTTGACTTGGCATGGCAGCTTGATAGATTGCCTAACGACCTGCCACTTGCGTGTGCGCGCCTTGGTGCGATTCGCAGAACCTGCCCCATCTCGACTTGATGGCTTTGGACGGAGGAGAAGGGGATAAAACGCATTGTTGAGAACTTGAGGCGCCAAACAAAGGCTCCGCAATAGCGCCCGTCGACTCTCGAGATGCCGATTCAATGATTCAATCTGTTGATGGAACCTGTGCCTGTGGTGGAGGCAACGCGGCTGCCAACAAGAAACACGGAGCAAGTAGATGCGCGTGCGCGAGAACTTGCGCGAGGATTTGCCCGTTGTCTGGACACAAGTGTGTTTGAGAGATGAAGCCTCAAACAACCGGATGCAGGAACCCACGGCTTTGCTCTGCAGGGAGGCTCTCAGTGGCGTCGGTCACAGACCCCAGTTCGCTCCTTCCCGGCCAGTTTGCCCCCCCATTCCCGAGGCCTGTGCCTTTCCGGCTCCTTGGCTTCAATGTGTGGCTTCATGGCTCGACTTCCAATGTTCATCGCCCTTCCGCGAAATGCTGACTCAAGACGACGGACGGGCCGTCCATGTTTTTTTTGACGCGGGGAAAACAAAGTCATTGCGCATTTAGACGCGGCCGCGCACGTGTCGGCAACGAGGAATTCCGAGTTAGAACTTGGAAGTCCGCAGGACTAGCCGCGCTCGTTCATCGCCGCCATCTCCTAGACTCCTGATTCGCACCAGTCCGAGCACCAGATACATCTAAGTTCTAACTTTAGTACATAGGTACCTAGTTCACTCATTTCTGGCAAATGCTGCTTCATCTTGGCAAGACAGGCCAAGTTAATTTGCTCAAGCTGCGTCGTCGTGACATCGGGGGTCGAAGTCCACGTCATGACTCGCTTTGAGGAAAGAACTTCGATGCCGACATGCCGCTAGGTATTCGGCACCGGCGCCGAAATTGTGGGTTACAAGCATCCTTTTCGCGTAAACATGTTCCAGGCATGATATATGGAGATTCAGTTTGTAGATATCACCTCCGACAAAAACCGTTTTTTTACACTTGATCTACCTAATCATATATCTGATCACATCTATCTGGCTACTCACCACTTCTCCCAAACAAAAGCCGGAATAACAATCCTCATCAGCCCCCAATGACCCATGGCACTCTGATCATGCCATCTCGCAACTTTACCCGTCTCGTTCCTTCTCATGATGTCATCTCCCTCACCGAGCATATCCGACTCAGGCACTTCGTGACTCAATGCCAGGTATTCCTGTCGAGCAGAGCTCTGCAAGTAGTCCGCCAGTGTCGGATGACGGAACGTGAGCGGCTCGGTAGGGGGTGACTTTTTGCAGAAAATGACCACGTTTGTAAAGTCCATGCCCTTGTTTGCCTTGATGCTTTCAGCATCGGGTGGCGTCTCACGGAAAATCCGGCAGGTCGGAAAGACTTGCTTGATGGTGCGGTAGATGATCTTGGGAGCCGGGAGGCTGAGATCACCGGCGTAGTTCTGTATCTTTCTATTAGTCGCAATTTGCCAGCGGGAACTTTCGGGGCTTGGGGGAAAAGCAAAAGTAAGCAGAATCACATATTCACATACAATAGCAACGGTCCCTCTAGGTGCAAGGAGTGCGTGCAAGCTCTGGAAGAATTCGAGTGTAAAGAGGTCAACTGGCTCGGCGCCTCCGGTGAAGACGTCGTGGACAATGTAGTCATATGTAGCTGGGGCTATCTTTGCCAGCTGAGCTGTGTAACCGACGGCATCCTGCAGCACAGGCGGGTTATTCTCCTTGAGATCAAAGTATCTGGTGGCAAATTCATACACAACCGGGTCGTATTCCACGACGGTGGTGTTGACGCCATGAGCCACAAGTGCTGAGGGCGTTGTTCCAACACCAAGTCCTCTGTCGAGCGAGCACGAGCGAGCAAGGTCAGCCAATTTCCCTTCTCACCTATCATTTCCCCCAGTTTCTTCTCTATGTATTGGGAAGGTTGGCGGCGAGGGATACCGGGAGCACAACTCACATGACCAAGGCCTTGGCATCCTGATCAGCAATCGCAGGTGTCGTCTCAGCGAGTCTCACAGCCTCCAGCATGGCGAAAACACCATAGATTGGTTCCGAAACAGGCCCTCCTCTATGATTGATCCACTCTCCTCCCAGGAGACTATGATCGCAGCGCATGACCCTGAACCCCTGTTGCATGCTCTGTAACACAGACAGATAGCCCGTTACAGACTCGCGCCGTTCAATCAAAAGCCATCCATCCGTCATCAAGCTGCTCATGAGGTTCTTAGTAGCAGCAGGGGACTGTACATGCGTGTTCAACAGGAAAATGTGGAAGAAAGGAAACGCCGTGTAAACCAGGTACTTTGACGGAGCAAGACACATGTACCCAAAGCTCAGCAATATTTCAAAGCCAAGTCTCGTAAATATGACGAATTTGCCAACCACCAGCGGCATAACAGACCCGACCTTGTCCTCAACGAACTTGAACAGTGCCCACGACGCGATTCCGGGACCCGCATCGGCCACAAACTTTGGCAGCTTGCTCAACCGCACGCTTTGCCAACAATCAGCTGCCGACGCAGCGGTCAAGACTGCGAGTGGTAACAAAGTAAAAGCTTCCGTCACAACGGGCCCGAGCTGCGGGCCGAAAGATTTGCTGTATGCGCCCAATAAGTGTTGCAAGCCGGGAATGCATACGGCAATGATGGGAAGAGCCTTGACTGTCGGTATGGGCAGAGAGTCTCGGAGGAATGTGTTGCCAGCCCAGCCGAGGAAGCAACCTCCCATCAAGAGCTTGGAGTGCCATATCGATGCCGGGATCGAGCCGTACACAGGCGAGAGGTTCAGTTGAGAAACGTGCGAGTAGAGGCTGAGAAAGGCCAGCAGCACAAGTATGCTGGCATAGAGCCTGGATTGCTCGAGAAGACGTTTGCTGAATGTATCGCTTTTGGCTTGTCTAGCAAGGTCTTGGAGTTCTTGTTCAAATTTCTTTGGGGTCAAGCCCGGGAATGAATCATCCGAGGTGGCAGCATTGTGCGTTACCCCCTTGGCAGGGAGCGGCTCGTCCTCCATGATGCCCGACTGACGAGTTGAAGCAGCACCAAATTTCTGGGCACCTTTGTCGCTGTGTGGCAAGAGGCACAATGTTTCAATCTGCGAGGATGCTGCTATGTTCCATTGTTGAAACTTGGCTAGTCATTGGTCATACGGTCGCAGCTTGCGGGAGGCTTTTGGTCGTTTTGGCCCGCCTTCCTGATGCAGCTCTGGCACTGGGCAGCCAATGTCCTACGAAAACCTTACCTACCCTATGGATTTGAGCGGGTGTAATTTTCAACATAATAAGAAGTACCTATCGCTGATGACATACTACCTAGGTTAGGAGGTACCTACATAACTCCTGTATCAACTCCGCTTTTTAGCTACGATAATCGCTCAAATTAGTATGGTGCGGCTGTTCGCGTAAAAAGAGAACCTGAAAAGGGGTTTGGAAGTTCAGCCTCTCCGTCCCAGGCATCGCGCATGTTTGGTTCACACTAGGGCGGTAATCAGTAAAGCTGGATCAATTTGCAACAAGCTACCGAGTGATTCGGCCATAGCCATCTCCTCCTCCTGAGTCCTACGATGGCGCATCTTGCCTGCGGAGTTGTAACGCTGACGAGTATCGATTCAAAGAGACTCGAGGAGAGTCGCCGTTATCCGTCTTACGAAAAGAAGACCCCGGCTGAGGCAACGCGAGGTGTGCCTGCCGAAACATATGGAGGAAAGACAGATAGAAGGAATTCACTGACTACGTCGACGGTCGGTCGTCGAAAATTTTGTGGCCGGCAACTCATCCGTATGATGTGATCCAAGGAAGCTTGTTGCCGACGCAGTTCCGATCAAGACTGCCCCTGTATCTTGAAATATCGCACACTGTGTATCTGTAAGCAAAGTTAGGGGAATATAACTTATTAGGGACTCCGTGTTCAAAGCAAACTTGGCGAAATTGCACACAATGTCTTATAGGCCGCAAACCACTTCGATGGGCCTACAGACTGGAGATATTGTCCAAGGCAGGCCTGGTAAATAATCTTCGCACCAGGAACCTTGGTGCTCGAAAGAACGGCTTAGTATAGGAGCCTAGGAGGTAGGTAGTCAACGCTACAGTCCGTTTTACTTTATGCAATCTAGCCCGGGCACGACACCTTGCCTCTTCACTGGCTCCCCACACAGCTGTCAGTCTTCAACTACCTAGAATCGATAGGCTGCTAATCTTGACTCTTGAGTCTTGACCGTATTACCCACTCGCGAGCACTTCCAGCTGTTTTTTTTTTCCACGAAGCAAGGCCGACGAACCAGCAACGGCAGCACGACCATCGTGTCTGCACTCTGCACCCGTCGACTTAGGTAGCTTGTCCGGCAAGGAACGCCTCCGTGTTTTTTTTTTCGCTTCGGCAGTCGCCCAACGCCCATCCGCGGGGGCCGGCCAAAGGTCAGCTCTCTCTTCGGGGGCTTAGACCGCGGCGACGTCCTGACTCCTCACCGTTCGCCAAGGCCGGCTGCCTTCCTCAGTTGCGAAGCCGACTAACTATGTACATGCCTCACTAGCCATAGCATCCGCCGTGATGTGGCCCAACACGCGCACGGCTCGGACCTCAGCAGAGATTCTCCAGGCTCAAGACGAATCCTTTCAAACAAGGAAAACAACAACACCATTGGGGTTGGGCCTTGTTCTCACACAAATGGCCTGCCAACGACCCGCGGCGCTCTCTCAGAGCCCCGGGCCTTTTCCAGCCCTTTAAGGTCACAGTTACCTTACCTGGTCCCCCGGCAGGCTCACCTGCGGCTCACGCCTCCGCCAAATCTAGTTATTCTAAAATTCTCTCCTCTCTCCTCTCTCCTCTCTCCACCTCTCTCTCCCGTGCTTTTCCGCACCAGTGAGGCGTAGCCGCGTAGGGGATAAATCAGTCAATGGCTTGATGCCACTACCCCGTAGTTTGTTACATCAGGTAGGTACCTCGTCTTGTTGCAGCACTTGAACTTATCTCTTGCTTTTGTTGTGAGGCGCAACGTGCGAAAGAGGTTTTCGCTGGCCGAACCTAATATAATGAATATAATTTGTTGAGAAATTCCTATAGAGCAATAGATCTGGACATTTCCCATGGGCCAAAGTGACTAACAGCCTCCATGTGTCCCGGTAAGCATTCTCTTTTCGCATGCAACGTGATCTAGTAGGATCATCTCTCAGATGCAGACATCATGCCAATTGTGAATCCGTGTTGAACTCAGCAAAACTTCTCTCCTCCATTCTCTCTGAAGAAGACGGCGCACCAACTAAGGCCCCCTTTTCAGATGGCACTCTTAAACATGGTATAGCTCCCCACCCTTTCATCATCAGCCCTCTCAAACCGAAACCACGTCGTATAGAGTAGATCACCCGTCACAGGCGACACCTCACAAAACGCCCGCTCCTTGCTCACCAGCTGCCAACCCAACCCCTCCGGCACCCCAAACGCCTCCATCGCACCCGTGTGGTTATTGTTTGGAGTCATGAGCCCAGCTTTGATCCCAGCTTTGATAGCCTTGTCGAACTGCTTGGTGAGCTGCTCATTGTGCACATAGGGGAAATCTTTGTACACACTGGGGATATCTTCCACGCTTAGCGTGATGGACGTCCTGGCGCGGACAAAGAGAAGCACCATGATGAAGGAGAACATCTCTGGTTCTATGTGCTGCCGGGCCGAAAAGCAGACCATGTGGTCGATGGACGTCGTGAGGTTCATGAGGGCGGAATGCATGTCAGTCTGGTCGAGGGAGTCGTAGAATCCCTTTTCGCGGCAGATATCCAGCATGCCGGAGGAGATATCGCACCCTAGCAGACGATAAATCCTCTTGGTTTCCTTGGTCCCATCAGTCCCATTGGGATGAGAGGCAGTAGAAGTACATCGCATATATTTCTGGCTCTGGGCCAGAACTTGTCCAAAAATACCTGCCTCGCAGCCAAGATCAAGAATTGTCCCCGAAAAGTCATACTGTCCCACGAGCTTGGCTAGCGATTTTTTCTCAACTTCAAATGCTCCGAAAGCGTCGTAATAGTCATAGTATGTAGCCCAGCGATCGAACGTGGACGCGATGCCCGCACGACGAACGTCTTGCTCGGACTCCGAGTGGCGAAGCAAGTAATTCGCGATGTAGACGTCGATCAAGGCCCCGAGGCCACCCGGAAAGCAATGCGTGATGGGAATACATTCGTACAATCCCGCGGGTCCGAATTCCGCCGGCTGGGGATTCAAATCAATGACGAAGACTTGTCCACCGGGTGTGACTCGAAGATCGACTTTACAGCCCGTAATATTCTTTCTGTAGCTTCTGACGGCGAATGCTTCTATGGATGCCTGCTGGATATTCTCAAAGAGCGTGGCATCGTCTTCTTTCCGCAGAAGCTCCATGTATGTGCTCTGGCCAAACTTGCCTTCAAAGGTGATGAACTGTGCTTTTTGTGCCAAGGGCTTCTTCCCTCGGTAGGCCACGGGTGTGAGAGCTACGCAGCCCGGGCCTAGTTGAACGACGACACAGCTGTAGTCCTGACCTTCAAAATATTCCAGCACAACGATATCCTCACTGCTCCGCCCGGCAGCCTCAAGAGAACGTACGAATCCAATCGGATCTTCAATGCCTAACGCGGTGGCACGCTTCATGCGCGGCTCATGCAATGCCTCGTGCATGCGGCGAAGGGCAGACTCCAGCTCGTCCTGATTGCGGCATACGGGCCTCTCGTCAATTAACTGGCTGGAACACCAAAACCCGGGCTTGACAAACAAGGGAAATCGCTCGACGCCAGGAACCCGTGGCGCTCCGTGAAGCCTGGCCGCGTCGTAGAAAACGTTCTTTGTCTGGGACGTTTCCGAGCTATGGATGCCGCAGGATGGTAGATCCAGAGACTCAAAATAACGGGAGGCGTCTGCCCCCGCGACGTCGTCATGGGGCGTGCCCCAGAGGAAACTGAAGTAAAAGTCGAATCCCTCAGCAACTGCGTCGTTAATCTGCTGCTTTGCCTTATGTTTGTGTATCCAGCGGAATTCGAATTCATGCTGAGAGGTGAATTCTCCCGGCTGACTCGCGGGTTTGACTTTCTCCGAAACGCAGCCCGAGCCTTTGTACGAGGACAGAAAGACGCAGATTTTCATTGCTTCTGTTTCGGTGTTGTTATGTTGGAAGTATATCTAGATCAGAGGTAATTTTGAGAAGATGATGATCCAACTTGCAAGGCCGGTCAGAAAATCGGAGCAAGGACTTGACAAATATGTCTGCTGCGGCCGATGCCATTTATTTCACCCCGTCAGAACCGAAGCAGGAGTGTGTGAGGAATCGGATATCCCTGCCGACCCGACCAAAAGGTCATAACACTAAGCTGATGAGAACCAGCTTAGTGCGGGATATATAAGGTACATGCAAACGACGGACAGAGCATATGGGTAACCGTCACAGAGTGGACATATTTGTCACTGTGACGGGTCGGAGTACGACGCCGTCAGGATTCAGCATTGAACCCGGCATGAGCAGCCGTCCGTTACCACCTTGCGCTACGTAAAGAGGGAAGAAGACCATTTTTGTACAGGACTGCGAGATCGCAGTCTCCCTTGGATGGACTTTAGCTTGCATTCTATGGTGGTTCGCCAATAATCTCTTTTGTAGCTTACACATACCTTCGGCTATATTCCAAGGGGTCACGTGCAAATATGTATGTACGTCGATTGCTGTTGATGGATCTGAGGTTCGGATCTCAAAGCTCAGAGTCGTCAACTCTTGGAGGTGGTGCGGAAAATTCCGACAGTTCCAACTTCTCCGTGCCCTTGGTTGTATGGTACTCCTGAGTTCCAATAACACACGCTTGATAACGATGTACCTACCTAGCCGTGGCTGATAATGTCTCAGAAGTTGAATCAGGTTTGAGGATGATTATGATTGCGTGGCCCCTCGTCGATGAAGCATGATGCCATGATCATTGATGGCGGCTGTCGCGTTAGAACTTATGTAGGTGGTATGCCCCCACAGTGTGAGTGCCACTTATGCACATGCATTGGTCGTGCGTTATTAGTCAGCAGCTTTTACGTTCAATAAACAATACTCCGTAGATCCAGCTTTTAGTGCGGAATAGGTACATCATATATGCAAACAACGGACAGAGCAGTTACGGCCCACGGGTAACCGTCACAACGTTCCGCGTTTTGCAGGTGTTTGCAGAGGCGGCGGAGTCCATTTGTGCTCAATGCAGTCAATACAAGGCCGTCGATGCTGTGGGCGCTGGGCATATCCCCTCATCCCATCATCTCGTTGTAAATAGAAGCACGAGGAGTGATCCGCACTCGGCTACGTATATGTACATACATATCATGGAGCGAGTATGGATTCTATGGAACTTGTGAGGAATCGGATATCCCTGCTGAGTCCCGACCCGACCAAAAGGTCAGAACACTAAGCTGATGAGAACCAGCTTAGTGCGGGATATATAGGTACATGCACACGACGGACAGAGCAGTTACGGGTAACCGTCACAGAACTCGCCTTAAGGACAAGTACCTATGACACAGGTGACGCGTAGGAAGATGGTTGATCTATTCTGTCTCTAGGGAACAGTTCAACAGATCACCCCTTTTATACATAAGTATGAAAGGAGCTCAACGAGGCTCAACGACCGATCTACCTAGAGGGGGAGTTGCTCATTCTTCCTACAGCGTCGGGAAATGAAGCGGCTAGTCGGCTAACGAAGACGTTCAATAAAAGGAGGAGGATGTCACATTTATAAGTTATTGAACGTAAAAGCTGCTGACTACCTAACGCACGACCAATGCATGTGCATAAGTGGCACTCACACTGTGGGGTATACGGTATACCAACCTAACGGCGACAACAAGTTTATTCCCTATGTACCTAGCTACATATGTAGTACAGGTATGTAGTTACTAGTGGCCCTACCCCGCGCTTCGCGTCGCGTCGGGATGGAGGATTGCGGCACTGCAATATGTACCAAAATTTTCTCGAATCGAGGGAAACCTCCACCACCCGCTTGCGACGGCAACGCCACCGCAGGGAGCTGGGCACTCCGACGACCTTCACACGCCCGTGAATGCCACGCAAGGCCCACGAGATTCCCTGGAAAACGACGATACCCAGTTCGACTTCGACGACTTTCCCGGACCACGCCCGTCCGGCCCGACAAACAGCGATGCTGCCCAACGCAGTTTACTTCTCCTCACCATATCCACAAGGAGTCTCATTGACTGCAGCGTTCTCAGCGGCAATGGGCACGCTCTCAGAGAGGTATTGATGACTTTATTACATGCACGCTCTTAGAGTATTGATGACTTTATATTACATACGTGTAGGCCATCCTCTCGGCCCCCTCTCCGCCCTCACTGCCATCCAAGGGGGTGTTGACCGAACCTCTGCCTTATCCTCGTGTGATTCGGCGCTGGCATGAAGTCCGCCGACCCCAATCGAACGTGTTGTTGCTGCTGCGTCGTCGGCGGAGGTTGAGGGTGTTGTTGCCAGAAACGAAGAGATTACTGCTCTTATACATGCCATAACTCACGGGCCGCCCTCTCCGCTCGTTCGACCGACTCTACTTGTGACTGGTGCAGCACGCCGGTAAGCTGTTGAATGCGTTGTTCAGCGAGGAGGAGTTTCTCCGCCTGCTGGCGTGCGTACTCCTCCTTCTGAGCGGCCTCAAGTTTGGCGCGTCTGTCAGATTGCCACAGCGTGTATCTCCTTTGTGACACCACTTGCCGCAGAGCACGTTAGCCCTCCGGCAAGAGCAGCTATTCATTGAACACGCAGTCTGGCTCTTGCAGCCGCAAGATACACGATCTCGAGCGAGCGCTCGCATCGCAGCTTGTGAAGGACCAGGAATGAGACCTTGATCAGAAGGCCGGACAAACGGCCGAGCGGCTTCAACGTTGTTGCGATCGGTCAGTTCGCTTCTGGTGCTGCCACACGCCGTGCTAGACGCCTTCGCGTTCGGTCGACGCGCCGCTGGCTTGAACACCTTTCGAACGACTACTGGCTCACGTAGTCGTAGCTCCGTGGTCTTGAGCATGTCGCCGCTCTCCAAGATGCTCATGATCTTGATGGACGCAGTGTAGTCGTCGTTACAGACGCAATCGTCACGTGTGCATTGCGGTATCGGCCTCTGGTGGTCCGTGCGCACGATGGTGAGCCGGAGTATTGAGAAAAAACAAAGCCATCGGTACAAAGTACTCCCGTTCTGAGCTCCGTTCTGAGGATTGGTTAAAATCACAGCCCTAAAAAAAGACGGGTCCAAGAAACAATCGCAGCCGCCAGATTGGTCAAAAATACTCCGTATCTTCACACAAATTTTCACGGAGCGAATGCAGCAAAACAGATTTCACGAAGCTGCACCGAATTGACGGAAGCGCTACAACAGAAGGCGAAGAGACAACAAACACAGAGCTCATATTGATGTTGCTGCACAACAGATCAACAAAGCTGTACAGAACTGACGGAGCTGCGATAGGATCCACGGAGTTTGGATAATCCAACTCAAACAGAGGCAAAGGACGGGAAGAGGCGTCAATAGAAAGCAACAGTCACGGAGCTCAGGTAACGTAGCGGCACAACAGATTTCACGAAGCTGCGACAAAGAAGATAGGCCTGCATCAGATTCAACTCCATAGAGAATGCAGCTGACGGACCTGCAACAGACGGAGCGAGGTAACAGATTCCTTAGGCATAGACTGATGCACAGAATTCCGACAGATTCCACTAATAAGTTGGACGCGTATCTAACATAGAGAACCGACCGGCGACCGGTTGTGGCTCACCAAATTCATCGCCGCTGTACAGCGGCACAGAGTGAAGCTATCCGCGAATTGAGTGCCTTACCGGGAATTGACGCCTGTGGGATCACCGAAAGGCTGAAGCTACAGCATCCCGAAGCCTTGGTCACAGGGAGGACATCGAGAACGAGCGACAGATATATAGCGCGTCGCGAAGCCCTGGCATAAATTCACTATGGGCCTCCTGTCGAAGCTCCTACCAAAGATAAGCATCTGAGAACGCCTGGCAGGCACGCAGCTTTATATTTCGCAAATATCACTGCAGGTCTATCATACCGATGCTTATATTTGGCAGGAGCTTCGACAGGAGGCCCATGATGACTTTGTGCCAAGGCTTCGCGACGCGCTTTCTGTCGCTCGTTTTCGATGTCCCTCCCTGTCACCAAGACTTCGGGATGCTGCAGCTTCAGCCTTTCAGTGATCTCACAGGCCTCAATTCCCGGTAAGGCACTCAATTCGCGAATGGTTTCTCTCTTTGCCGCTTTACGGCGGTACACTTTTCGTATGCAGCTTTATATTTCGCAAAGCTCACTGCAGGTCTATGATACCGATGTTTTTTTTGGCAGGAGCTTCTACAGGAGGCCCATGGTGAATTTATGCCAGGGCTTCGCGACGCGCTATCTGTCACCTTGCAAACTCACGAGTCTCTTGTCTGTTCATGATCTTCAGTAAAATCCAATAACCGAGCTTCCCTCTGATGCCCTGCCGCCCGAGACAATCCACTTAACGAAAGATGCTCTTCTGGAAGCCATCAATTCTTGGTACATATGCGATTGAGGTTATGCGCTTGCTGTCGCTTGCTGTCGGCCGTTCAACGCGGAATATTGGTTCTCAGGAAGCATGGGAGACGCTTCGCCGCTATGTGCCAAGGTACATCATAATAGAGGCTCACAGCCCCTCGCCGCTGAAGCAGCGATGTCGGCTTCCATTGCAGTGAAGGGCTTCACGGGTGGTCATCCAGCGTGGCTACATACATCAGAAAAATTCTCGGTGGAACGTGGCCTCATGGCCTTATCAGGTGTGCGAACGGGTCGTAGTGATCCCGTGATGCATCATGCCTCAGCATGTTCACTTTTCTGCTCCTCCAAAAAGACATCGAAATATGAAATTTGTATAAAGATAGAACGTAGAACGCCATGGCGAGCAGAAAAGCATGGGGTATATGTTGCTCAGCCATTCACCGACATGCCAACGCCAGAACCGGAATCGAAGAAAAAAAGATCCGTACACCGCAATGCCAATGCTATCCGCCCTCTATCGTGTTGTTCCAAACATCAGTCCTAGCAACCCCAGGTTCCAGGAGCGCAATGCCAAGAGTATCTGCTCTTGTAGCTGAACATGCGCAGCAGTAGCAAACACAAGAGAAACCACGAAAACTCTCTTGAGCCAGCGACGGGCGACTCCAACGTAATCCCCTAATCTGAGTCGTATTCCACGAGCGTCGTGCTATGCCCCTGTGCTGCCGTTTTCTTCGAGGGTCCTTCTACTGTCGTTTGTGGTATGGCTAATCGCGTCGGCGTCTGTGTCTGCGCCTCTGTCTGCGCCAGCTTCCTCTTCACCCCCGACACCTTCGGCATCTTGATCCCCTCCCGCTTCTGCTGCGTCAAGAACGGATCATGCACAAGCCGTGCAGTGCTCACAATAGCAGACACAAAGTCCCCCTTCCGTCTCAGAGCCTCCTTATCAGCCTTCGGCCGAGCCCTCTCCCTTTCCTTGTCCTTTTTCCTCTCCATATCCCTCTCCCTGTCCCTGCCCTTGTCCTTGCCTGTATCTCGCTTCCCAGCCGCACCATCACCACCAAATAAGGGCTTCGTGAGGGCCATCTCGGCACCATCCCGCCCATAACCCGACCCAAAATCCACCAACTTCGCCCTCTGAGCATCCTCAGCCATCTCAGGCACCAACTCAATCCCCAACCCCATCTTATCCCTAAGCGCCTCGGTCACCTCCTCATCCCTCTCCCTCTCCTTCCTGCCCACCCGAAACGCCCTCCTCAGCTTCTGATTCATCGCATAGGGATCCTCCCACGCCCGATCCTGCGCCTCACGCAAATGATCAATCCGCTCACTAGCCAGAATCAACTTCTCCCGATCCCCAATCGTCTTCTCCAGACTCGCAAACGCATTTCTCCGCAGCACCTCCCGCTCCTGATCCGTCATAATCACGAGGGCTTCATCACCGTCCCTTGGGCCACGATCCTCCCCCTTATCTCGTTTCGTAGCGCCCTGAAAGACAATGTAGGCCGTATTTTGGGGATCGGTGCGCATCTCGATGGTGCCTCCGCAGGCGGCGTGGCGGAATCGGAAGCTCCATATCGGGGAGGAGTAGTAGGCGCCTACTTTTTTCTTCTCCGCGTTGAAGCGGACGCCTTGTCCAATGATGGTGGGTTTGGGACATGAGGAGCACCAGATGGGGAACGGCATTTCGAAGCGTACGGTGAGGATGCCGTGCGAGGTGAGCTTGGAGGCGCGCTTCTTGTGGAGTTTGTTGGCTGATGTGGTGCCTTCGACATCGGGAGGGACGTAGCGTCCCATGTTGAAGCCCTGCATGATGAGATGAGGTGCTGGCGACAAGGCCGAGCTGTGGTCGAGGGTGAGGTAGGTGAGACGCGGTCGTCCAAGAGGGAAAGGAAGATCAAGTCGCAGTTTTCGGGGATCAATCGATTTGACGTCGTGTGGCTGCGGCTAGCTTGCCGGAGGTGGGGTGGGGCCCAAAGGTGGTGTTCACTGTTCAGTGTTGAATCAAATGTACCGATGGGTACAACTTACAAGCGACTGGATGCTGGTTGCTGATGGTCTTGCCCAGACTAATCTCACAGGTCCGTATTCGAACAACCGGACATTTCGGGTGATGGCCACCGTTCTAGGCAAAGGCAATGTGAAGGAAGCGTTCACTGTATGTATTCTCTCGCAGCATGCTCTTCTATACTAGTAGCGAGCATCACGGAGACCATCACGGAGACCATCACGTTCACGAGCTATAATAGCTGGCCTTACTAGATCATACCGTTCGGCATGATGCATTCTCGGACCGAACCTACGTAATCATGAAGCTAAAGCAAAGCTGAACTCAAGACAAGACGACAAAAAGAGTAAAAGAATAAAAAAAGAGGAAAAAAACCTAATCTCTTGGCTTGCACAACTCCAAATCCGCATACAATCATCCCGAGACCATGAGCTGTGCCTTGGGTATCCATTTGACGCTGGTGGGCGCGTTGCTAAAATTCGTAACGCTCGACATGAGCCAACCGTGCTTTGAGCGCTCATGGGTAGCAGATATCCTCTAGTTTACCTCGGTACTTATACGTCGTCCATCTGACCGGCGGGCTCTTCTCCTTCTTCTTCGTCCTCGTCGAAGCTGGCCACCGATGACATGTCTTCCTCTACCTCGCTCTCGACACCGGCCTCGTCGGCAGCATCCTTAGTGGCGTACTTGAGGACATAATCTATACCAATCCTTGTCAGAAGGAATCCCATTCTTCTTCGCGTCCAGCGACGCCAGTCTGTTTGTTATACAAACGTACCCTTTACCTTCGCATCGTAGCTTTTTGGTTCTCTGATCAACATAGCAGCGGCTTCCCCGTTGAGCGGGTCGGTCGGGTTCGGATAGCGGAGGAGTTGTGGAAGGAACACCTCGAAAATATTGAGCATGTCGTACATGGGTGACCAAGTCTGGTTTATGACGTCCAGGCAAACAGATCCGGACCTGTGGCAGAAGATGTGCCTCAGTATGTTTTGCCATGCTACCCATAAAGCACGCGCGAGGTCTGCCTTGTATGCTCTACATGTCCTGCTGTGCGGCGCCCGAGTTGTGATTTGCAGATGCAACAGGGGTCAACTTACAACTCATCGATGTTGGGGTGGAAAATCCGATTGACGAAACCGATGCTCGGCGACTTATACGGATATGAATCGGGTAATTCGACGTGAACTTTCCACAGGCCACCTTCGAAAGGGGCTGGGGACGATAGATGCGATCAGAAAAAGTTGTCCAGTCCATTCCTACGGACCTATTCAGCAAGGACTGTGTACGTACTCTCTGCAGGACCCTTGAATCTGACAAAAAACTCCTGCCTGTGAACGTTTCGAGGTAAGTATCGATCCATCGAGGTTGCGAAGATGTCTAGCAGTGGAGCCCATCTCACACTGTGGTAGGTTAGCAATTGCCAAGAGACCACGCCAAAAGACGATTTACGTACTGTTATCATTAATGAGGGTCACTTCATAGTCACTCATGAGCCTATTACGGTCAGCATGTTCTCAACGTCTGTGGCCATGGCTGAGGCGGTGCTTCATCATACATCCTATTCATAGTGTCAGTATCATCTTCATCCATCGAGGGCACGCAGTACGTGGGAGATTGCGGGACGTAGTCGGTCGTACTTCATGACCTGAAACGAACCAACGTCAGCTTTCGGAGAGTCGAGGTCAACGCAGAGGAACAACAAGTACTCACATCAGTCTCGATTCGGCGACGAGGGCTACTCATGATGGACGATCGGACGTCTGCTTTATTATGCGGCTAGATGGACGGCGTATTCCGAAGTATCGAGTCGGGTCGAGGGTTTCCAGTGAGTCACGGTTGCAGCTACTGGCGACGTCACCGTTATTGAGCTGTCGAGGTTGCGGCAAGGGCCAGGCGAGCGATAATGAAACGATACTGGGCAAGCGAGTGGTAAAAGATGGCTAATCAGCGGCAGATGGTCAGGACGTGAGCGGGGAATGGAGATGAAGTCGAAGAGATGCTCAAGTTGGGCGGGTAGTCGAGGCATAAATGGACAGCCGGCCGAATGATGGGATGGATGATGGAGGTCACGAATGCAAGTGGGGTTCAGTATGTAACTGCCAACTGGTCACCTTCCTACTCCGTATGTATTGAGAGAGCACCAAAGTACATAGGTACCTACATGTAGGTAATATGGCGCTCCCGCAAAAGCCTCGGCAACAACTTACAAGTCACCCACTGCGATAAGAAAAGGCCGAGGGCGGAGAGCGGAGATCGGGTCACCCTTCAAAACGAGCCGTGGGAGTGGAATAAATGCGATACATGTACATCAAACAGAGTATGTAAATGCCTTTCTGATTCTATTGCAGATCAAAGGACGCTACTCCCTCAGCGCCGAGCAAGAATATTTTTACCTCGAGACCTGCACAGCTCAAAGCAGTGTAAGGCCAAGTCAAATGACCTTGATGGCTATGAGGTACCTACATACCCTACCTTGTAATTCGCATCTGAACGTTCCCGCTAAGAAGCCCCACAGCCAAGGCCCAACAGTGAACACGCCACGCTTGGGAAGGAAAAAACACCAATTTCAACCCAGAGATACTCAATTGTACAACGTAAAAACCATCATGGCTAATCTTCATAAATATCGCCCGTTGCGCTGCAGCTCCACCACACCGCCCCCCCCCTCCTTTCTCTATTTTTGCTTGATCCTCAGTGGCCGCTGTGTAGTCTGAAGGACTTTTGCTCTTTCAATTGTTCTTTTCACATTGCAAATACCGCAGTTACTCTTGTTCTGGTCTACCTACTCTCCGCGACTGTGATGCGTGTAGGGTCCTCTTACACGGACTTCCACTTCTCTGCACACGAGACCTGATGCGCACGACTTGACTTGCATGCCGCTGCCGCAACAAGTAACTGCGCTACTATCTTCGTGGAAGTCGATCAGTTTGGCAAGGGGGGCTACCACTGGCTACTACCGAGGTCCCCTCCACACGAACCAAGACAACACACCCCCCTCGGGGTTTACTCCGATTCGTGCCTCCCATGGCTATGTCTAGCGTTATGTCACTGAGACGCTCTGCTTCTCAACTCTCACGAGGAGCATCACAATACACCACCATTGCGGCCGTCTCTGCGGGACGGGCCCCCTTGTCGCAATGCTCTTCCGCTGGAGCCTCCACCCCGTCGCCGCCATGCGCCGGCTTCCGTGCCTCCTCGGCTCACCAAGTCAGGTTCAGCTCCCATTCACCAATGGGGGCTGCGCCGGCCGATCAGCGAAAGAAGTTCACTCTCAGCACCTTGAGAAGCCTCTACAAGAAAGGCGAGCCTATCACAGTCATCACAGCCCATGATTTCCCCAGCGCTCATGTGGCCGATCATGCTGGTATGGATGTGATTCTAGTCGGGGACAGCTTGGCCATGGTCGCACTGGGCATGGAAGATACCAGTGAAGTCCTCGTGGAAGAGATGCTGCTTCACTGCCGATCTGTGGCCCGGGCCACAAAGAGCGCCTTTACTGTAAGTCGCCTTCCTTCAATTTCTATCAGGCCATCATCTCGGCTGCGCTCTTGATCATTATGTAAAGTAAAACACTGACACGCCGCGTCTTCTCATCCAGGTCGGCGATTTGCCCATGGGATCCTATGAAATCTCCCCCGAGCAAGCCCTCTCGACCGCCATTCGCTTCATCAAGGAGGGCCGTGTCCAAAGCATAAAGCTAGAAGGCGGCAAAGAAATGGCACCCACCATTCGCAAAATCACGACCGCCGGCATTCCCGTGCTGGGGCACGTCGGTCTCACCCCACAGCGACAAAATGCCCTCGGCGGCTTCCGAGTGCAGGGCAAGACCTCGAAAGGCGCCATGGCTGTCCTCGAGGATGCCTTGGCTGTGCAGGAAGCCGGCTGTTTCGCCGTTGTTCTCGAGGCCATTCCCGCCGAAGTTGCTGCCCTGGTGACCAAAAAGTTGGCCATCCCGACTATTGGCATCGGTGCCGGTGCTGGCTGTTCAGGGCAAGTTCTCGTGCAGACGGACATGACGGGCAACTTTCCTCCCGGTCGGTATTTGCCCAAATTTGTGAAAAAGTACGGCGATGTCTGGGGCGAGGCTTTCGGGGCAATCGGGAGGTATCGCGCCGAGGTGAAGAGTCGAGAGTATCCGGCCAAGGAGCACACATACCCCATGCCAGAAGAGGAGCTTGCCGCGTTTGAGAAGAGTGTCCGAAAGCTGTAGAGTTAGAGGCCACACGGTATTTTGGTGTCGAGGGTGTTTCCATGTTCAAAAGCCTTGGTTGTTTCATGATTCATCAGCGGTAGCGCATTTGCAATATGTTTCCTTTGTGGGTAATAGCATCTAGTACAAGGTCGAGACGGGTGTTTCAAAAATAGAGAAGGCGGCGAGGGATATAGAAAACAGATGAGAAAGTTCGGTTAGTTAGAAGAAGAAGTAGGATAGCAGCAGGATAGCATGCTGAGCAGATAGAAGTCAGCCAAAAGCCGGTGTCATTGAGTACGCAACAATAAGCTGATCCTGCCCATTTTTAAAACACTGTACACATGAAGCATTGTTAGCAGCAATCCAGACCTCACCACCTTCATTCAACCTTTTATCTCACCCTCCCCCTCTTTCTTCTTGTTGTCCTCTCACCCTAGCTTCTGGTGCTCCCCCAACCCCAACACAACCATTATCCATGAAGACCTCCAAAAGAGCCAACATCCCACACATATTCACATACCTGGTACAAATTCCCTACCACCTCATCCAAACTCGGCGCAAACGCGCTATTCACATACAGAAACACACTCTCCGAGTCCCCACACTTCAGCTTCCTCCTCAAGTACCGCACCACCTCCTCAAACTTGCGCGTCGCCGTAATCTTGCACAGTTCCTGGGCTAGACTCGGCGCAGAGCCCACAGGTTTGAAGCGCACCACAACTTTCTCCTGCGGGAAGGTCCCCGCGGTGGCGAGCGCGGCGGTAGCATCGCGGGGGAGATCGGCGAGGAGGACGGAGGTGGTCATTGTGAGGGGGAGGGGCTGCTGGTTATCTGGGGGGGTTGGAGCGTCCTCATTATCGTCATCGTCGTCTGGGATGGGCGGAGATAGGGTGTGAGAGGAGCGGCTTTGCTGGCCATGTGTTTCATGCCTGTCTAGCTTGTCTTGCATGGGCCGGAGAGGCGGAGGCGGGGATGATGGTGATGATGTTGTGGCCTGGTCCATGGGAGGCGTATATGAAGTAGGAACCCCGGATTTGGTTCGCCAGAGGAGAGCTTTTCGAAAGCGTCAACTTGCACTTGTGGATGGCCTTGCCGACGAGGTTACTGAAGTGAAGCACGATTTGGTCACTTCAGATACAGATTTAGGCAGGTCGTTCACAGCTCGTCCAGTTGTGTGACATGTGGCTCCCCTTAGTATGCAACGGTGCGACGTCGCGCAAACACTGTACAAAATTCAACTCAACTGGCAGATAGAGAACTCCTCTCCCTACCATCAATATCACGACTTTTTTATAATCAAGTTTCATTTTCATCTGTTTGTGTCTTTTTATCATGCCCAATACGCATACATGAAGTAAAACAAGTCTAACCCCCCTCAACTTTCCACACAGTCACGAACCGTCAGTCCATGTACAATATGCAAGCCCGCAGCAATGCTCCTCTACCCATTTCACCATGCAGACGATTCCCATGCATCTGTCGCCTTCCTTGCATTAACCCGTATGTCGAACCCTTGACCTGGTTACTTCGCTGTGAAGAATATGAACTAAAGAAGCAAGAAATACACAACCGCCGCGTCATGCATGGTATTGATGGACGCGGCGACCGATGAAGAACGGAAGACAAGAATGATATAGAGATGAAAATATGACAAAGAAAAGAAAACTAAAGCCATGACGCTTGCGCCGATCATGCAGCGGATGGTGCGGAGTACTCAGTAAGGAAAAAAGAGAAGATAATATGGATACATTGACCCTCGGGAAATTAGACCACCTTCAGTGGATTGCTCCGGGTGGCCATTCTGCTGCCGTTGGGGCCAGAGGAAAAGACGTGGTATCATCTGTATCATATGCTGCAAGCAGTATTCTGTTTGTGTTGTCAAAAAATGGATAGTAACAATATGAGTGTAGGACGCCAAGATAAACAAGACGCCAAATGTCAAGGGTATTGGTTGATGGGCCAAGATGCTCGTCCGAAAATCAGATGTGTGTTGAGTTGGTCTTATTCCTTTGTGTGCGATGATGGAGCTGAGGAGGAGCCATGCGTAGGTGGTCTTGATAAGATGTGTGCCGAGGTAATCTTTTACCACCCTCCGTCATCATCGGAATCCGCGCCTGCATATTTCGGCACACGCCTGAGCTGCTCAAGCAGCAAATCCAGCTCGGTCCAGTTGTCGTCATTCTCCGCAAACTTGCGATGCTTTCGAGAGACGATGTGCTAGATTTGGGTGTTAGTGCAAGATAAGAAATCTGGGCCAAGCCGAAAGGGAAATGTACGAACCTCGTCAAAGTCTCTAAATTTGTCCTGGCAGTTCTCACAGTAACCTGGCTTCAAGTCTCGTTTGCTCTTCAATGACTGCAGTTGCGATGGCGGTTGCGGTTGCGCCTTCTTAGCTTTCCCGTCTGCCACTTGGCACTCATCCTCCTGAGGCTGAACAGTCCTCTGCGTTGGACGAACACCCATGCCCGTGTTCGCCGATCGACTAGATGCGGCGTCCATGGAGACTTCAGCAAGTCGGCGGGAGCTGGCATCATGCGAAACTGGATGAACCTTCTGGAGCACCTTCCTCTGCAGGCCATGCACCTCTTTGCTTGTTCCAGCCTTGCCCCCATTTATACCCGACGTAGAGGAAACCATCTGCGATTGAATGGCTGAGGTAATGTTTGACGGCTGCATGCCCGACGCCACAGGCTCCCCAGCAAGCAATCTCGCACCTTGAGCACGACTTGTGAAAGCATTCTGTAACTTCATATCGGTCTGCTTAGAAATGGCGGCCTTTGCGGGATTGAGAACGTCAGCAGGTACATTTGGGCGAGCACGGTTGTGCCCGTCCTCCATTTCCGTCAAGCTTCGCTTTCTAGCGGCCGGTTTGGGCACAGGAATTTCGGCGGGTTTCGGGACCGTAACAGCCTCTTCTCTTTTGACAACCCGGGCTACCTCTCGCTCGCGTGGACGGCGCGGTTCCTTCTCGGGGGCCTCAACCTCTTCCACAAACGGGCATCGACCGTTGCCGACGCTTCGAAACTGGGGCCATTCGCCATCCTGCTTGTGCACCACTTTGGGATATTCTCGGACCATCATGGGCTTGTGCTTCTCGTCCATATCCCACACATATATGTACGGCCCTTTGAAATGTACCAACTCTCGGCTAACAGCGGTCGGGTCGCGGTCCGAAGGGCCATTGATGCGTTCGTTGTGCAACAGTTGAAGCAGGTTTGGCTCATGGGTGCCCTTGGCCATCCCGTAGTGATTACGAAGACTTTGAGTCTTCGTGGAGTGACTACCGGATTGTGTGTCGGGTTCCAGCAAAACGGAAAGCATGATTTGGAATTTCTCCAATGACCAGATTTTCTTGCCCATGTCACGAGCTTTGTGAAGAACGTCATTATGACGGATACCCTTCGTTCGCCTAGTAGGGTCATCACTCTGATGTGACGGTGCTTGAGTAGGTCGGAAGTCGAAGAGAAGCCTTCTTCGAGCTGCTACCGTATTTCGATCCAACAAGGATGGATTAATAGTCTGCGGCTGCTCTTGAGGCTCTTGCTGTTCAGGCTCAGCATGCTGTTCTTGCCCTGTCCCTGGCTTTCCGACTGGAATCGACCGTGTTGTGACGACGTGGGTCACATCAATAGAAAAGAAGGGTTCTTGGCGCTGTGAATGGTCAGAAAAAAATACATTAGTTGAGCCGTCGACATGTCAAAAAGACGAACGCGAAGCAGAAGCTACTCACAGCACCGAGGTATGTGACTCGCTTCGTCAACTTGGCTCTGATGTCGTCCGGTATGCTCTCAAAGTAGAAGACCATTTTCGGGAACTTGACCCGATAATGCTTCTTCCACGCCTCCTTCTCTACCTCGTTTTCTTGCACGTTTCTCGCGTGTTCCTGTGCCGCCGTTCTGGTGGCACGATCTTTCAATGCCGGACGCGCCGCTGCTGAGCGCTGGAGCAACACCTGAGCACGAGACGCCTTGGCCGGGGACCGGAAAACTCGCTGAGAGGCATTGTCAATCGCCAGCTTCTTTGCGGGCGGAGGCTGGCCATAGGCTTCTTCGCGTTGCACGTTGGCGTAGGACTGCTTCTGCTTTGCGTAGCCATTGAGAGTAGTGGGCCCTCGTAACGGCGAGTTGGCAACATTGGGATTGCTTGTCAGAGGCACCCGCCGTGAGGACATGGCCGCGGTAGCAGCTGGCGTGGGTGCTAGATATACGGTGGCCATAAAATACACCAACAAGCATGCGCTGGAAGTAGGCAGAGCGAGGTTCCCAAAGATGCCAAGGATGGGATGTTTGGCGGGCTTGTTTGTTGTTGTTATGATGCCGTGGTGTGAGGTCACAATGGTCGAGAGGGGCTAGGGCTACGCCGAGCAAGGGTTGGTGGTGATTAGGCCCGTGGCGAGGACGCGACGTGAAGAGGGCGAAACACGTCCAGAATGGCGAGCTTGCGGACAGTAAGTAAGAGCTGCTAGAGGGGCATTGAAGGACACGCAACGAGGCCTTGCGAGAGGAACATGAACCTCTGCTAACAGCCTGTAAGGTGTCTGCACTCAAGCTCGACGAGATGTAGTTGTGCGGTTGAAAAGAAACAGGCAGTGCCTGTCGGGCTTGTACCTCTCGTGGTCGCCGGTTGTTGATGGAGCCTTCGCGCTTCCATAACAGCGCTAGACCATATTGGGTATTGCAGTCAAAAACACGCACGGGCCAGCCCGCCGCACCAGCAACGAGCAACGAGCAACGGAAGTTACGGAACAGATGAATGATTACCTATGCAGTTGCACAAGACGCGGCTGCAGCGGCGTCCAGCGCACGCGCTGCTTGCTGCACAACATTCGCAAAACCACCGCGAAACACTCGACCAAAAACGGGGCTCAACATGACGATATGTAACCTATGTACTCTGTATGTACTTCTCTCGGTTCATTCGCCTATTGCCAACTCTTCAAGTGCTTCTCTCACGATCACATCAACTTTTTATGATGACTCTGTACTTCTCTTTTAAGTTTATGTTTGTTGCCAACGTTTCCAAGACTTTTAAGAGTCGTCCTTCATCAATCTGGGTTAGGAGGTACGCTCCGTATAAGTGGAGCCTCATATGTTTTGGGCCGAGCCCTTCGCGGTGGGTTGAAGGTTCGAATTGCCTTCGAGGTGGATTTTCATGCCAGGCCGAATTTTCAACCTCCTACGGAGTACTTGGGTGTCTTTTCTTGTGATTCTCCGAGCAGTGATACTACTTGGTGTGTTGAAACTTGTCCTTCACACCGGACCCACTTCAGCCTGCGACACTTTCGCGCGATGCAAGGCTGAACCACAGCCTGCTCGCAACCACGTCGTCACTGCCAAGGCGAGCATCTCCTTAACCTCAAGCTCCCGCTTCCTTTCTAAGCCTCTCACACATTGCTCTCATTGCTCTCAGCCTAAGGAGCTTCGTCATCACCATACCGAGGGACTTGAGTTCCTGTCTTTCGGATCTCCTTCCACGGATCGTGAGTTTAGTATTTACTCCTTTTGCCGCCTTTCCATCCACATCCCATTCCCCGAATCCTGTCTCATCCCATCCCTTGCCTGTTCCTGATTCGATGCCCTTCCCTTCTTGGCTCCGTGGTTCTCGGTTAGGCAGTGCCCTGCTTCCAATTCCCTCAGGGCTGCCTAACGTGTTCAATTAGAATTCCCCAAAACTTACCAGGCGCCTACTGTAGGCTGAAATGAAGCTTCCGCGCCCCTCATTCCGGAGCTCGTCATCGCTCTGCAGCGCCCGACACAGCAATGTCCTGTCGCCGCCAAAGAACCGCCTCACACACAGCGCGTCGTCATCCAGAGTGACATGCTTTGGCTCCGTGCAGAAGACGGTCGCCAGTAGATTCTATTCCACATCCATTGTTGTCCCGGCTGGTGAACTCCGCTATGGACAGCCTGTGCACGAGACGCATCCCCATATACTGAAAGCTGGTGAACGTAAGCGCACATCGCCCCCTTGTTTTCAGACGGCTTGACTAGATTCAAAGTCATTTTTATTGCTTCTCGTCATGATGAAGAGTTTCTTGATGCGCGCCTTTCTGTCCCCTTGACTAACACTCGGACCACGACAACTTCTTAGTCACGCCTGGCATCACGGCACAAGAATATGGCGATCGCAGAGCAGCCCTTGCCCATTCCCTGTCAGAGGGAGGCGTAGCAGTCCTCCACGCCGCGCCTATTCAGTACAAGTCCGGTGCGGTCTTCCATCCCTACCGGCAAGAGTCGAATTTCCTCTGGCTAACGGGCTGGAACGAGGACAATGCTGTGGCTGTGATTGAGAAGACCGGCCCAGCCTTGCACGACTATACGTTCCACATGTTTGTCAAGAGCAAAAACCCAAAGGACGAGCAATGGAACGGATACCGAAACGGCGTCGTCGCAGCCCGAGACATCTTCAATGCAGACGAGGCCTATTCAATAGATGACGGAGACAGCATCCTTCCAGAGCTGCTCCAGTCCGCCAAGCTCGTGTACACTGATTCCCAGCCTCCTGCTGCCGATGCAGGCAAGAGCTGGCTGTGGCGATTCCTCTCCGGCCAAGAGTCAGCCCCTCCCGTGAAGACGGCCCTGTCCACAATAATGGTCAAGTTACGCGCCATCAAAAGCGCCGCCGAAGTGGCCAACATGCGCAAGGCAGGCCAAATTTCTGGCCGAGCCATCACGGATGCCATGCGCCGTGGTTGGACCAAAGAAAAGGATCTACACGCCTTCCTGGACTACCAATTCATCATCAACGGATGCGATGGCCCAGCCTACATCCCCGTCGTTGCAGGTGGAGACCGCGCAAATTGCATTCACTACACCGTCAACAACAACACCTTCCAGCAGGACGAGCTCATCGTCGTAGACGCCGGCGGCGAATACGGTACCTACATCACCGACATCACACGAACGTGGCCCGTGTCTGGCAAATTCACACCCGCCCAGCGAGATCTTTACGAAGCTGTCCTCAAAGTCCAACGCACGGGCGTCTCTCTCTGTCGCGAGAACGCCAAACTATCCCTCGAGGACATTCACGGCATCACGAAGCGCGGGCTCGTCGACCAGCTCAGGGGTCTTGGCTTTGATATCTCCATGGACACCCTGAGTGAGTTGTTCCCTCATCACGTGGGTCACTACATTGGTCTTGATGTGCATGACTGTTCGGCGTATAGTAGGAATACAACGCTACAGCGGGGACACTGCGTTACCATTGAACCGGGTGTGTATGTGCCGCATGATGAACGGTGGCCGAAGCACTTTCGTGGGATGGGAATTCGAATCGAGGATAGTGTTTGCGTGGATGCGGACACGCCTTTTACGTTGACGACTGAGGCTGTAAAGGAGGTGGATGATATTGAGGCGTTGCGATGAGCATCTACTTATATTTTGAAAAGTAGGGCGTATGAAGTAGCTGTGAAAGAGGTGCATAATAACATCATACATGGGGGCATTGCGATGATTGACCTCTTGTCAAGACACTCCGTGCAAGACAGTCAAGTACTTTTGCATCTAACACCGGGTGGTCGAATGCCTACGTAATGAACTTGTCTTGGTGGCATAAGTGGTAAGTTTGAGCAAGGAACAGAACGTCAGGGGCAAGAATGCCCTACTCCGTAGGTACTTGTATGTAGTAGGTACATACACACAGATTATGTACATCATCAGGTCACACTCATGCACGCGCACGCACGGTGCATGGACTTGGCCGCAGAGCACAGACACACCATGCAACATAACATGCAGGGAAAGCACCTATGTACGGGCAATCATCTTCCCTTCTCATCGCAAATCCAGCCACAGAATGAGACGAAACCGCACATACATAGGTATTGTATTATCCGTCTCTCGGAGCACAATATATGTACTTTGGTATTCCCGTTCCTTCTATTTTCCTCTTGTGCGACTGTCGTTACCGCCTCCCGCCCCCTTTCAAGACGCAATGCGCCGTCAAGCTCTTTTTGCGCCGTGAGCCCATGTGCATACTCCGTAGAGATGAGTTTTCATAACGTGTCATCAAGGAGAGAAATAATCATCAGAAGAATTAAAATGACAACGCCGCCGTGCCAATGCCCGCTCCAAATAGCAAGACTGAGATGAGAAACCAAGAGCATCGCCCCCATGTTGAGGTCATATGGTCTGATGCCGCCGCTAAAGCCCCTGTATATTGCCGACGTTATCTCCTCTTCCAACACTACTTGGAATCGCCTGTTCTTGTTACTTTCTTTTGGTTTCTTTTTCTCCTCACTCAGCAGAATCCCCGAGGATCGAAGAGCGTCATACTATGATTGGGCACCATCATGTCTGCTTGACTGGTTGCGCCACTGAGAATAATATCGAATGCCTGTAGCCTCCGGGTGAGCTGCTGGTGCTCTTGGACCATGGCTTTATTACGAGCTTCGAGCTGGAGGATGTACTCGGTCGCCTTTGTCAGTACCGTGCCCTGCCGACGAACAGACATAGTTAGCATACTTCCCCGCGCTTGCACGAGCTGTCAGATACATCACAAGCAACTATGTACGTGGAGAGAGCCGACACAAACGCCAACGTCTCGTCTCGTCTCATACGCACGCATTGTGATACGTAAGACAGGCTCTCACCTTGCTAATCTTATTGCTGTTCTGTTGCCCACCAGCTGATCCGCCCTCCGAATCGCCTTCCATTCCAGATGTCTGCAAAGCCGGTATGGCGGCACGCAACTCGGCGATTTTGTCCTTTAGATTGGTGCGGTATTTCCTCTCGACGTCATTGTGGGCTATTCGATCGGCTGACCTGACTTTGGGAGTTGCCGCCGACGAAGTTGATTTTCTTGACGGTGTGGGTCTTGCCGTCGAAGCTCTTCCTATTTGTTTTCTTAGTTCGAGCTCATCGGATACTTCATTGTTCTTTCCACTCATTGACCTGGAATGGGCTCCTGACAGTTGGCTGCGCGAATTCGAAGTTTGCTTCCCTGATTGCTGCGGTAAATTGCAACCTCCCATTCCTGCCCCAAAACCTATGCCAAATCCGTTCGGCGGGATTAAAGCCCCAGGAAGCTTTCCTGAGTGTAAGGCTTCTTCTAGTACTTTTCGCTGTTCATCAAATTCCAGGGCTGGGGCATTGACGCCCTGCCTCGGCTGCCCTGGCTCATCGATGACTGCAGATGTGAGTCGCGAGCCCGGTTGAAAGGTGTCCAATCCGCGGGATTTCGGGAAGAGATCCGTGCTGGTCTCGAAGGCAGTCGGAGGTTCTGAAAAATCGCGCAAGTGGGCCGACTTGTTATTATTCATGTCTGTTGTTGAGTCGAACATGTCCTCATCTTCTGACAAGAGCTGCTCAAAGGCACTGTCATCGAAGAAATCCTCCTCTTTGAAAGGCGCAGTGGTTGTGGAATTGTACAGCCCACTTCCGAGTCCAGGCGTAAAGTCAGAAGGTATGCCAGGTCTGTATGAGGTCTTGTCAGCTTCACTATTCTGGCCACGAGTGATCGCGTTTGTCGCCGTTCAGACCGTAGAGCGCGTACCTATTTTGGCCTGACAGATCAGATCGCTTAGAGTAATCAATTTCAAAACTTCCCATTTTATCAAGATCGTCGTCGAAACTCATCCAGTAATCTATGGAGTCCAAGGCGGGCGGGTCTGAGTTCACCTTCACCCGCTTTTGATCATGTGCGTCCTTGACTTGAGTCGCTTGCGACTGACCGTCAAGCCCAAAAGTAGTGGATGGTTGTGTGAAAGAAAGGTCGGCAAACGCAGCAAGGGCCGGATCGAAGGGCGGTAATGACACATCGGGAGCAGTAGATGTGAACGCAAAGGAATCCAGACCAGCAGATCCTCCCGACCAGCTCGGTGCGTCTTGTGCAGTTTGAGATGTGCGTCCGGGCGATGATAAGTCTAGGTCCGGTTTACAGCTTCCCGTAGAATCTCTGACGGCATTTTCGTCCATGGTTGTGATGCGAAAGGCGTGACGGCCAGATCAGGTGTATATCAGGCTATCGTGACGTGAGGTGGCCACGTTGAATCCTATTTGTCCGACTCTCGCAGAGACGCCGACAGGGATGTGAATGGGCCGTGAGTCTCCCGCAGTTGACTGAAATGTATGGTTTGCGTGTCAAGGCTCTTCTTTGGGCATAGCAAGCGTGGTGGAATTGGTAAAATTGGTGGAATGATCGGTTGTGGCTCGCATGTATAATCTGAGTCGTCGTTGACCTGATTGGTAGCGTATGTGTCCCATGTGCACATTATTTTTATATTGTGTGTAAGCGCGACGACGGTTGGGGTGTGACCTTCCGAATTTTAAATCAAAATACTCGCGCAATCGGCAGGAGCAGCCAAGCAATAGCGAACAGTTCGCATTGGCCGGTGGAAAGGCGCAGGGAATGGGAAAGAGGCAGGAAAGGGATGCTTGACAGCCTGACAGGTCAGATGGCATGTATGATGTGGCATTGAAAGCGAGAAACTGGCATCGCAGGCTCTCCAACTTGTCGACGCTGATTTACCGAGGTCTCGCCTGCACCAGCAGCAGAGCCCAACTTGGGGACAAGCCCGTTCCGCAGCCTGCGATATGCGACGGACAGTCTGTATTGCCTACTCGGCGTGGAGTACCTGGAGGCAAAGCTACGGTGAGATGTTCCGTAGAACCACCAGACCACTTGGCAGTTGTTGACCCGGCTCAATGCGAGGGATCCAAAAGACCACAAAAGACCTCGAAAGACGCAGAAAATCGGCTCCAGGAGATGGCTTTCTCGTCAGGCCCCAGCCACGCCGTAGTACAGAGACAGAGGATAACAAGTCTCAGCTGTGTCACAGAAATTCAGAATCAGCAACACGCAAAGCCGACGCAGAGCCGACGTAGGCCAAGAAGCAGACAAGCCTTGACTGAGCCCTTGCGGGGGCGGCGAAAGTAAGGGGCAAAGGGGCATAGAGGCAAAGAGGCATAGAGGCAAAAAAGAGCCATGAGGCAAAAGTCACGAAGCTGCACGCTGCAACCTTCGGCGAGATCCCGGCTGTAGCTACGCGAGACGTGCAGATGCTGGCGATTCTGATTGCGCAACGCTTCTCAAGACTCACAGGAATGGCCTGACTTTGACGACCGTTCGCGATTCATTCCTGTGGCCCCGCAGACCAGCCCGGACAGTGGACACTGGACAGACGGACAATGTCTACGGTCCGTGAAAGCAGCACCAAAAGCAGCACCACCAAGTCCCTATCAAGTCAACCACCCCTATGATTAGACAACCCCCAGTTCGTGGAAAACTTGCTTGTGGAAGAATCGTATGATTAGGCAGACCGCTGTGCCAGAATGCCCGCCCTGGTGGATCCGTATTTGCACGCAGGAAGGCCTTTGATTGGCCGATTGCTGTTCCGCAATCCGTTTCCTTCTCGTTTTCTTGTCCACTTTCCCGGCATCGTCCCGACGGCATCTCTTTCTGGTATCCTTCACAATTAAGCTTGTTGTCCACAGTCCACTGCACCAGACGGAGTCACGGGCAGACCGTCTCTCGCTTCCCGGTAGCTGACCGAGTTGTTGGATGCAATTGCAATTGTATAATCCTCCTTCGTGAGCGTCTCTTTATAATGTCAAGTGACATGTGAACGTTGTCCTACAGCGGCTGCGTTACCAGAGGTCGCATCCATTCTTGTCGCAACCTGCGCGTACCGTGAAAGCCGATTTATCCCCAGGACAAGACATGACGCATCGTTTTCCATGGGCGAAAATGGACTTTGTGCTACGGCCCACGGGCCTCATTACGGAGTGCCGAACTCTACAACTCCGCACATCTCACTACCGAGTAAGTACGGATAGGTAGACGGGATGCGGGTGAGGCGGAGAAACGGGGATCCTGCTGATGGGAGCGCCGTGCAATTTTTGCACCATCGTCTTGTTACTAACATGTGCAATCCACTCTGCAACGTACCTCAACTATCAGATATACTGGCGATGTTTCAGTAATTGCTAACTCCACTATAGTAGGTAGAGGTATGTATGTACATAGTAAATCTCTCTGGCAAGTCGCAAGACGTCAAAGAGGTCTTTTATGACATCGTTGGCTATATAACGAGCACTGCCAATTGCTACTCTGCTACTCTATACAGAGTAGACCAAGTGCACTTTCTGTCCGTCTACCGCCCATCCGCTTGTCGAGTTGTGTATTTTGATATATTACCGGCAAAGGGCCCCCTTCGGAATCATCGAAGCGACGCTTATTGGCAAGTCGTAACCACACTTGTATCTCCTCCGTCAAGGGCACATATCAAGAGATTCAAGAGCTTGATTATGCAGGTTCGAACGACCAAACTGAGTTGAAGTGACTGCCTCACTTGGCAACATGAGGTTCCGGCAGCGTTATCCGGCGTTCACAGTCGTCACATACTTCGGCGACATCAATCACCTCGTGGGTGGCGGAGGTTCCCTTGCAAGTCTTGAATATCATCTTACACCATATAATCTTGAAATACCCAATGTGTCCGCACGTCCACCTCTTGTCTACCTGTATACACATGTCTGTCGAGTCGGAGTTTGTCCTTGGCGGTTGGCCCTGAAATGCCTGTGTATAATCAATCAGTTGGTTTGAAGACGTCCTTGCGTTGTTCTGGATGGACTGCATGCAAGTTGTTGGATGAGTTCAATTTATACTGACTGGTATACAGATTTCTACTTCTTGTTCCGTTGCTTTCCACGTTGTGTTCCTGCCTAATATCGGAGCTTTGGTACGGCGTGTTGCGGTGAACTGCCAATTGTCGGGTAATATCCTATTGTCGTTTCCTTCTGTGCGGACGAGGCTATTTTTTTCTGTCTTCAATACTCTGTCTGATAACAGACAGGACTTTTCAAACGCATCAAACAAACGCAGGTGGAAATGCTGGACCGGTTAACACTGAAATGTTCGTTTCCAGCAAGGCCTTGAGCCTCCTTTAGGGAACTCAGTTGAAACGGCCAACATGAGAAGAATGTGAGAACAGAATCCATGGGGACTGAAAACACCTGATCTATTGTTATGATCTATTTGTATCACAAACCTGTGTCACGAAGAAATCTTATTCTTCGGTCTTCACAGCCAGATACTGGCCCAAGCTGGCGTTTCATTCATGCGGGCCATCGCGATCTCTCTCTGCGCATTGCGCAAAGTCCTGTTTCCGCGTTAGTAAGCTGCCAGATCTGACGAAGGACCAAGTCAGTTTCATGACCTGTTGCAAAATACCACGGACCATCGCTGGCCAGTCGTTGTCGAAATCTTCTTATCCTTCTGTGAGCTTAATGCCCAGTCTCCTCATGCATGCACGGCAGATGAACCCTCCGTGACAGCTTCAGCTCAGCCCTCCCTCTACTTTCCTGAGGTCTTCACCAATGAGAAGATCGGCGTGCCGGCCATTCTGCCACGACAGAGGGCTTCGTCTTTCCTACGCATCACATGTCGCATTTGCCCGAAAGGCCTCATTGGTCATTGAAGTATCAGTAACTTCTCAGGCACAAATTTTATATGATAAGCCCAGCCGGCTCGCTGCAATGTCCTTGGCATTTCCGAGGAGACACTTCGGGTAAATGGCTTTGTGGTGCCTCTCGGTGAAGCTCTGCAGAGGAAGAATACGATACGAAGTCGTTATTTTACAGTACCACTTGCAGCCAGCCATCATCTATGTGGCATTTCCTATTCCGGTCTGTGAAAATATATTACTGTCTTGTTAGGAAGGCCACTGACACGCTGGGTAGTACGCCACAGCTCACGACAGTGAACACGACGGCGCACCATGACTGTCATCACTTCCTGCATACATGATATATTCACGTTAATTCGAGCGACCCATAGTCATCACCAGTCACCAGTCACCTGGCAAGATTATCAGTGAAAGTGTTTGGTATGACGTTAGTTGGCTACCTAATACGCATTGCAAGTTTGCCGCTCTGCTAAACCACGTGCACTTCCTGTTCGTCCACCCGCCCATGTGCTTGTGCATTTCCTATCTCGACATATCGCTGGCATTCTTGTCCTCTTTCGGAATGTCGAAGCGACGTTTAACTAGCCATTCCACAACAAGTCGTAGTTAATTATACATCAGCCCCCCCCCTATCGTCAAGTCGTCAAGGCTACATGCTGAGAAACCTTGAAATTGCAGATCCAGGTGAGTGAATGCCTCACTTGCAAACATGCGGCTTCGGTAGTGAAATCCGGCGCAAGCAGTCGAAGCATAGTCCAGTGGCCTCAATCACCTCATGCTCGGCAGGGGTTCCCTTACAGCCCTTGAACTGATTCCCGCACCATCTAATCTCATAACATGCAACGTGTCCGCACTCCCATTTCTTGTCTATCTGTACACACATATTCCGTTTAGTCGTGAGGTGTCCTTGGTGGCGGCCCTAAAAGGTCTGTCGATGATCAGTTGACTTGAAGGCATCCTCATCTTGTTGCTCTGGGAATGTTGTGGAAATTGTTGGGTATCGTCTATTTCCTAATGGGGAGGCACAGCTTGCGGCTTCTCTCACGTTAATTTTCTTCCAGAATCAGGATTTGGAGGATTATGGGTCGTGAATTTGTCAAGATGTCCAAGTACTAGGCTTGTAAGTTGTTCTTCCGGAAGGTTTGTGCGAGATTTGTGAACACTGAAACGTTCGTTTTCAGAAAGACCTTGAGCCAGAAAACTCATGAAAAGGTAATTAGTTATGGGAAGTTTCGAGAACAGAACCCATGAGGACCGAGAGAACTGATTGTTTATAACCTGGTTCTTGCCATAGCTTTGAGCTGTATCTGTGAAGTCACTAAGAAATCACTGAGAAGTATTATCCTTTGTCTTCCAGAGCCAGATACTGACCCAAGCTGGTGTTTCATTGATGTGCCTCATCGTGATATCTCTGGTAGTCTCGTTTCTGTGCTGGTTAAGAGGCTGCCAGACCTGAGCCCTTGACGAAGTCTGACACGAGTTTTGCTATCACGGGCGTGAGGAAAACATCTTGACTCTTTGTGACACTAGTGCTCATTTATCTCGTTTGTGTCCACGTTCACCTCCCGTGACAGCTTCAGCTCGGCCCTCTCTCATAGCCTCAGCCCTTCCACAATGAGAGGACAAAGGCCGGTGTGCCTACCAGCCTATCGCGGCCAAGGGCGTCGCCTTTTCTACACTCGTGGTCCCATTGTATTCGCATTTATCGGGAGTAAGCCGCGTGACCTCAATGCCTCTAGCACATTCCGTGTGGATAGAGATACTCCGTGAGAAGTGCCTGGATAATAGATTTGTGGACCTCTGGGAGAAGCCTGTGGTCCTGTGCAGAGGAAGGCGAGTCGACTTTGTTGTTTGGGAAAGCGCCACCGGCAGCGAGTCATGGTTCCGCGTAGCTCCTTCTCCGGTGTAGTGAAATCTATTAATGTGTTGGGAAGGCACTGGCCTACTGGCGAAATACATCACAGGCTCACAGCTGTGACAGCGCACTGTGCCAGGCTGCTATGTACCTGATGTTCAGGCATATAAGCCCGTGCGTGGCCGCCGTGGCGTGAGTAGGTGGGCATACACGGACCAGGAACAGGCCGTATCATGTAGCACAGATCTAACCGGGCTGCTTGCCGGAAAACCCAATCGATGAAGTTGACAATACAATTGGACTTAGCCAAACTCTTTATTCTTTTGTTTCTTTGCACGTGTCTCAAATGGCCAGCGACCAAGAATAGGGAACTTCAACAGGTCTGGGCGGCCGTTAGACAGCTGGCACTGATGGGAAGTTGATAACGGGATACGCACCTTCCCTCTTTGCATTCTCTCGACGGATACGAAATCACTCCGAGACGGGACTCCAGACTATTCTTTGAGTAGCAGCCCACGCACGACCGAAGGGTAGCGTCATGAAACAGCTTGCATCATGAAAAGAACCAGCAGCTATGTCGACGCTCAAGCGCTTCTTCGTTGGTCGTCGCATTGTCTTGGTCGTGGCTCTCATCCTGTCAATGATAAGTCCCATCAAGTGTCTGGGATGGCGGAATTCCAGGGACCATAACCGTAAGATAATCCTAGCAAGTCAATGAAGGACAGACGAAATATAAATTGACAGCAATTGCGTGTCACAGGAAAGTTGCCAGAGGGGCAAGTCTTCGCTGCTCCAGTTTCTCTTGCAGATTCGCCTGCAGCATCGGACGCTTATGCTCTTGCACTCATTGAACTTCGGGAACTTGAGTCGGAGCCACTTTGCCATAGAGTCGCGGCGAGGTTGTTAGTCGGCAACTGCCAGCTGCTGGATGGAAAAAATGAAGCCTCGGTGTTGGCTGATACAGGAAGAGCTGCTAGAGACTTTGTGGACTTCTTTGCAGCTAGCCTCGCCATTTGTGATCTGGAAAGGGCAAATTTCGATATTCCATCTGCCTGCTCCAAGTTTCGTGAGAGTGTGCTGGCGAACCTGCCCACGCCTTCAAAGCCACAGCTCCATGTGGCGACAGCTGAAATTGACAAGTGCCTCGAGGGCCTGGCGAGATCAGACTCAGCCTGGAGTACCTGGGTGAGCTATAGGCATAAGGCACTGAGATTCTGTGAAGCTGCTCAAGCAGGAAATGAAAAAGGTATGTGGGACTCAAAGGCTCACAATGATTGCATCTGCTTATGCCGCTCAAGACCAATACATTTTCCTGCATCGAAAGCTGGCTATCATCTTGGATAGACTGACTACCCAAGCCGAGAACGAGACGCAAGAGTATATCAAGAGTCTTGGACGCATCTTTCAGAAGTCTACTGAAAATGCTGAAGTCGTGACGGCTCATACGCAGATGCTCGAAACAATGACTCTGCAATTGAAGAACATTGTCGGCAGTTCTCTTTCAGACAGTGCCCGGGTGCGTCTTTCTGCGCACTATTTCACATCGCAATGACTGACTGTTTGAGCAGGCCCAGATGGCCGTTCAAAACGGCTTGGAAAGCGCAAAGGCTCTGGATGATTTCCTTGAAGCTCTTCTCTTCAAAATGAGTCTGAGGGAACAAGAACTGTCTCAGGCGTATGAAACATCGTTCAGAGCCGCAACCGAGGTGATCACGCATGACGTTGCCCAAGTCACACAAGTGTTGAGAGCCATTTCTGCCAACTCATTGTCCTTGCAAGCGCAGTTGGTAAGGTTTGCAGTTGTTGAAGACTGGGTGTCCACGTGCTAATTCCACGAAGCAAAAATCGGAAATCCAGGTTTCATCCATCGTGCGGCAGCAGGAAGCAATGCGTGAGGTGCGTTTTGCCTCTTGCAAACTGTAGGCATCTCGGGATTGCTGACGAGTCGACAGACGATGAAAAATCTGCAGAGCATTGCCAGTGTAGTATTAGAGAGGCAGATTTCTCAGGATGGACTACTGGAGTCAGCGCTGAACAAGACCTCCAACATTCTGTCTTCTCTTGACGCAGCGACTTTGACCGTCAATACTCTACAGAAACCGCTGCTCAAGCTTGGCACGACGGGTTGGTGGCCTTATGTAATCTGCCCGGTCGCAAGTTTAACACTTGGATCATACGGGCTTCAGCCTTCCCTGGCCCGGAATTTGGCTTTGCTCGGACTCGGTAAGAAGCAAAACGCGCTGTCATGCGATTGAGGACTAACCCCTCTCCACAGGCGAGTTTACAGGGCTCCTCTTGTCACTTGCAAGCTCATTGTTACGGAGCCATGACACAGAGAGACAGATCTCGTCGAGCTCTGTACACTGGAAATACTGGCATTTGCGACATGTTACGAGTGAAGATCACAACAGTACAACTAATGAAGAAATGAGCAAGCAATAATCAATTGATCGGGAAAGCGCAGACATGCAGGCGACGGGCGTTCATGGTGTCTTGGGCAAATGGGAACTATCTTGAGCGAAGAGGAACTCAGTAACAGAGTTCACAATTGCTTGTTGTCTTTGTTCTTGTTTTTCCATCAACCGGTAAGAAGCAAATTGCCATCTACCGTCTATGTGATGGAATTTGTGTCTGCGTCACGAGCGAATATAGAGGCTGCGTCGGAAAGTAGAAATGAACCTAGAAAGACGCAGAGCGTTTTTCAACGGTGATGGGTTCTCTGTCGAAATTTGCTATCAAATACGAACAACTACATGTAATGACTTGAATCGTAATGCATCCAAGTACACACCTGCATGAGATGCGATGTCGCTCGTACCGAACCGTCGGGACCGAGGGCGTAGAGGGCCCATCTATGACGAACCTGCGACGCGCAAATGACAACACACAGAAAGAAGCAGTACATTCTATGCGACTGCCCTCCTCCAAGCATAACGGTGACAGTCGACGTTGAAGACGGTTTCAACAATCCAATCGCACACCAAAATCTACCACGATGACCAAAGTAAAAGTTGCCGCCATACAGCTCTACTCGGAGGTTCGTCGACACAAGCACTACACCGCACCACACCCAATATTTGCACGCCATTATTACTCGTCCAATATATATGCCCAATTCCAAGTCAAGAAACAAACAAATGGTAAACAATCTCGCCCCAATGACTGACACGCTCCAAACATGTTCCATAGCCCCTCGCCCTCGCAGACAACTACACCCGCGCAGAAGCCTACATCCGCTCCGCCGCCAATCAAGGCGCCCACATAGTCGTCCTCCCAGAATACCACCTCAGCGGCTGGTTTTCCTCCCACGAAGCTATCGCCTCCACAGCGCACCACTCACCGACGTATCTCGAGAAATACCGCACCCTCGCGCAAAGTCTACACATTGCTATTGTTCCAGGAACGCTGCTCGAAGAGCTTCCTCAGAACAAGAATAACGACAACGACAACGACAATGGCAATGGCGATGGCGATGATGCACAGGGGCAGGGCCCTCTCCTCGCCAATGTAGCCTACTTCATCGGCCCCGACGGCACCATTCTAGGACGATACCAGAAGAAGAACCTCTGGCATCCTGAGCGGCCGCTCCTCACTGCCGATCTAGACACCCCACATGAGGCTTTTGATACGCCCTGGGGAAGAATAGGCCTCCTTGTGTGCTGGGATGTCATGTTCCCGGAGGCGTGTCGGGCGCTCGTCGCGGATGGGGCGCGAGTAATCATCGTTCCCTCGTTTTGGCTCGCGGATGATGGAGGGGATGAAGGTACGGCGCTGAATCCAGGGTGTGAGAAGATGCTTCTGGATCATATCTGTGTGGCGAGGGCGGTTGAGAATGCCTTGGGGGTGGTGTATGTGAATACGGGGGCGCCGCGGGGGTGTCTTGACGGGCGAGAGGGGGGGAAGACGTTTTGTGGTGCGAGCCAGGTGGCACTGCCGATTATGGGGAGATTGGGGGGAGCAGGAGTAGGAGAAGGGGAGTCCATGGGGCCGGAGGAGCAGATGGGGGTTTTTGAGATGGATTTGGGGGTGTTGGATGTGGCGGAGGGAGTGTACAAGGTGCGTAGGGATATCGCGAGGGAAGGGTGGCATTATGGTCCTATTGGGAGGGGAGGGGCCAAGGAATGAGAAGTATGGTAGCGAAGTGAGGTCTCGGTCTGATGAGAAGGACTCACCCATGGACCATGGTCATAGACTAGTATATACTGCTATGTACATGGACGAAAAGAATGTGCAATATACAATATAAATGATACAAATCAAGAAGGGGAAGAGAACCTGGTTCCTTTCATCAGCAGAGCTTCATGGTCACATCAACACTGCGCATCAGCTTCCGGCAGTGATACACCAAAGTAAGCGCCCATGATAGGCCACGCAAAGCAAGAAAAGACAAGATATATCAAGGTAATGAGAAAAAAAGAAGAGCGATGAGGCTGGCGAGGCTACTGAAAAAAAAAAAACACACAAAGGCAAGCAAAAAGAAACAAACACAACGCCCCATCAAGCCTTCTTTCGTGGGAGCATCTCGTAATACCGACGTCGTAGGTCAATTTCTTCCTCAATATGCTTATGCACGAGCCTCTTAAGCTCCCTCTTAGCCTTAGTCCTGTAAACTTCCGTGGCTTTCGACCCCCACGCGCGCACGCAATCAACCCAACGCAGGCGCAGATCGTCTCGGTCAGTCTACACCCCTTCAATGTTGTCAGGGACTTCTTCATTCTTGCTCAACAGCTCCATCAGGCGTTCGGCCTGCGGGCCTGGCTGCCGGGAGGTGCGGCCCAGGGCATCCACCACGACATCCCGCGAATATCCTAGGGCTTCATAGATTTCGACGCATTCGAGGAATGTTCGTTCGGAGCTTGAGGCGCGACGATCCGGTGATTCCGGTTCACAGCTGCCATCGCGGAGCGGGTGGGTTCTGACTTGGTCGCTTGTGAAATGAACTGGGTAGAGAACGCCTTTTGGTTCCATTGGCCTTGTTTGCATCGGAGGTAGGTTGTCGCTGTTGTAGGGGCTCTGCATGGTCAGACTGCTGAGGCCTGCCGACGGAGCGGGAGGAGGCCAGGTTAAGGGGTATCGGTTCGACATTCAGCGCCTGGAAATCTGGTTCTGGAGAAGGTGCCACATCGCCGAAATCGCTATGACTTGTCCGCGGTGGCGGCGTCAAGTCGCTGGAAGACACCATGGGAGGAGCGTAGCCGTATATTTCCTCGATGTCCTCTTCGTCTTCTTCTTCGTCTTCTTCTTCGTCTTCTTCTTCGTCTTCTTCTTCGTCTTCTTCTTCGTCTTCTTCTTCGTCTTCTTCTTCGTCTTCTTCTTTGTCTTCTTCTTCGTCTTCTTCTTCGTCTTGTTTCTGCTGCCGAAATTTTGAACCAGTGGGCGTACACGAGTTTGGTATGCCTAGCATTTCTTCCAGCGTGGGTGGGATCTCAGCTGTGCGATTCAGACGCCCCCGCTTCGCCGACTTCTCAGGCAGATACACAGGATCATCATCATCATCATCTAAAGGTCGTTCGTGTCCCGAAGGTCCTACTGGAGGAGATGATGGATAGACCTGTCTTTCTGGCGAGTTCATATTCGACTGGAACTCGTCTTCTTCGCGCTTCTGCGCCGCTTCCACCTTTTCAAGCTTTTCAAGCTTTTCAAGTGCTTCATATACTTCTTCTTCAAACCAAGCTGCTAGATTTTCCTTGAAACACTCTTTTAATTCGTCCACCACTTCGAATTTCACCTCTAGGTACTCCGCCACTCTCCGCCAGTCCACTTCCCCATTCGACTCCCGATGTATGAGAACGGCGTGGCCGAGATGCCAAAATTCGAAGCGTTTCCCTCCTACCTCAGATTCACGTTTGACAGGCAGATCGCTCCTATCCTGGAAACTTTCAAGTTCCCGGTAGAATTGATCCTCAGCCTCGGCTTGATCTTCTTCGCTTCGAGCGGGAGAAGATTTTCTTTCCGATTTCTGGGCTTCGAAGATGCGTAATATTTCAAAGAAAACTGCTAGGTTTTTGTTGAAACAGTCCTTCAATCCGTGAGCCACGCTTTGGTTCTGCTTCAAGTCATAGCCCAGGTCCTCGGCCACTCTCCGCCAGTCCACTTGCTCATCCGGCACCTTCTGTGCGAGAACGGCTCGGGCGAGTTTATACACATGGAAAATTTTCCCTTCTACCTTGGGGTTACGGGCGACGGACCGCCCGCTTGCATCTTCAAAGATACTAACATCTTTTTCAAATTGGTCCATATATATTTCATCCTCAGTCTCGGCTTCACATTCACTGCTTTGAGCGGGAGTAGACTCATGGGATGCGCTAGGTTGCCCTGGGTTCTCTTTCGCAGATTCACTCATGCTCGACTTGCGCTGAGGACCCGGGCACGCGGCAGGTGTGGTCGCGGAATCTACGAGTACAGATACTGATGCTGGCGCTGGTGCTGGTGCTGGTGCTGGTGCTGGTGCTGGTGCTGGTGCTGGTGCTGGTGCTGGTGCTGGTGCTGGTGCTGGTGCTGGTGCTGGTGCTGGTGCTG